>LPNX010381499.1:927417-961448 GCA_001517045.1 Pseudotsuga menziesii
CTTATACATAACAATGTTCCACCCAGCCTTAAACAAGCCATGTTGATGCATCTTCAACATGACAGACACCGTTGAGATGAGTCCATAGATACATGTGAGAGATACCCTCATACCAAAATGTATGGTGCGCTCATCTCAACACCGAGAACACTGCCACATAATAACAATTGAATCTTAGTCAAACAGGAACTTTTTTCAACAAAACAAAAAGTATTCCTCACTGGAAACGTTGCTCTAAACACAATGGAATATGTATCAAAACCCATAAATGATAGTAAATAGGTGAACCTAAACATATGGTTGTACCATTTTCACACTGTCATAAACCACAATTACACCTTTATCCATTTAAACCTTCCCTTCCATCTACATTACCTAGTGAAATGGGATGCCATTCACTACAAAAATCCCTCATGACATCACCATCCACCTTTGGGGTTCACGTCCTAGATTCAGAGAGGGACAAGCAATGGGATAATGACTCATGCCGTGTTCTACACAGTTTATAATCTTCAATCCCCATTACAAAGTCTTCAAACCTCATTACAAGGCCTTCAATCTTCAAAAATACAATGCATGTCCTACTCGAGAGCATGTATTTCCTAGACAAGAGAGAATTCCCCTATAAGCAAAACTTTGAAAACTCTACCACAAGAGGGTGTTGTCAACATGGTGACATAAGCCTTGCCAAAACACTATTGTAGGGTATTTCGTCACTCAAACATGTTGTTCCATTAGTTTTTAGGACCCAAGAAAAATTTGTCATGTGTCCTCGAATGGTTGTTAATTCGACTGCTTGCAGAGAATGTCTTAAAGATTTATTTATTTTACATTTAATATTTAGGTACATGCATGTCAACTTATGTTGAAACTACATACTTCATTTATTTTGGGCATTGTTCTATTACTCTAAAAATTTTATATGAGAACTAAAGTAACTAATCTCCATAACATGAAGCATTAAATCTTATGGCTAGAAAAAAATATGTGTGACAAATGATAAAATTATAATATATGTGGAAAAACTATATGTATAGGAAAATCATTGAAATCTATTTTCAAATTTGATTTCATTTTTAGTACAACAACATCATGTAGTCCATTTTTATTTTTGTAAGTACTATTTGAATTCTCCAACCATTTACTTCCTTTGAAGACCTAGATATAACATATAAACACAAGTTAAATTTTTACAAACATGAGACATATTGTTGACAAAAAAACAAATTGTTTAAATATACATATATCTGAAAGTTCATGGCCTTTAAATGGCCTTTGTATGTATATGTATATCCCAAACATCATGTATCATGGAATTTCATGCTCATTTAAGACCAAAATCGATTTAACAAAGGACTTGGTTCATAAATACCTTGCCACCCTCTAGAATGCCATGTGCTTCTTCAAAAGTGGATCTTCATCGTGCTTTTTTCTTATGTAGATGGAGATTGCCTATGTCTTGTGTTAGTGTTCATATCCAAAGACTACAAGTCAAAGAACAATTTATTTATGATTTACATCTCCATTTTATAAAGTAACAGGATTAAATAAAAAAATTACTATTCAATAGTATAAACTAGAACTCATTACATCCAAGATGGGTATGGATGCCTGAGGTGTCCTCCTCCTCAAAGAAATCCTCTCTACAATTATACTTTGCAAACTTTAAGGGCGGTCATTTATTTTGAAACCAATTATGGATGTGCATAAATACAAAACTATCATCCATTGGCATTCATTTCACCACAAAAATTTATTATGGGATAGGTGTTTTGCCTCCTTTACTAGAAGACAAAACCATTTGTCAAACATCATGCTCAGGGGAAACTACAAGGAAATAGCGTCATCATGTCTAGGAACACTAGATGGGCCAAGTACCATTTCCAATGGCTACAATCATTGAGTGTTGTTCAATAATTAATGGCATGATTTAATAATCTAATGTGAATAACATGTATGCATGTGTAACTTGTAAATAGTAACCACTTGAATAAAAACAGGAAGGAAACATTATTCCATATCCAATCTAGTGTTATTACATATATAACGACTAAGAAGCCCTGAGCATATAGCATATAGAACTCCATGTTCAGTCAGTCAACTGGTTTATGCCCAAGCTTTCAAACTTGAAAAAATCTCCCTTAACCCCCCTTAAGCATAAATTCCAATTCGACTATTCATTAGCTTTCCCATTTCACTCCACATCTTCAATAGGCTCCCAAACCTTATACTTCTATAGAGATAAAGATCATTCATTTCACCACAAAAATTTATTGTGGGATAGGTGTTTTGCCTCCTTTGCTGGAAGACAAAACCATTGGTCAAACAGCATGCTCAGGGGAAACTATAAGGAAATAGAGTCAACATGTCTAGGAAAACTAGATGGGCCAAGTACCTTTCCAATGGCCACAATCATTGAGTGTTGTTCAATAATTAATGGCATGATTTAATAATCTAATGTGAATAACATGTGTGCATGTGTAACTTGTAAATAGTAACCACTAGAAAAAAATAGGAAGGAAACAACAATGGATGTGACCAAAGCTTCACCACTATAAGATGGTCCTGCAATAGATGTACGAGCAAAATAGTTTACCACAATGGCCTCACTGAAACTAATAATGGGTCTAGTAATAAGTGAAGGTGAAACAACACTACAATTTCTAGGCCTGTCTAAAGGGTTGGGAGGAACAGGCATATGACTCAAAGGCGTCATATTACACATGGAAATATAGAACAATACCTTATAAATCAATATAAAACAATTCAAAGTATATTCAGTATACTCAATAGTTACATTTGTGTGAGTTGTTTCCATTGAGGATATTGAAACAATAAATGAATCAACCATCTCCATAAAATCTAGCATAGCAATGTTAATATGAGACCCTACAATGTGTAAAACATGGAGAGTGATGGAGAAGGCACAATGGCCTCTCTAGTTGAGTATGGCAAACATGCATGGTTAAAGAATTAAAAAATGCATGTGGAATGAAGCATTTCAATTGACATTTCTACAAATATGTTAAATACGATACCATGGTTTGTGTGCCCCCTTATCCATGACCACCCTTGCACTTGTACTATTTTGTGGGTGTGGGTGTGGGTCATGGGCCTCGTAAATATGTCACTAACAATTGCACAATTTTAAATTAATGTTTATATTATACCATTAATAAAAACAATATGAACAAAATGACTATACTAATTACAAATCCAATAGCAATAATTAAGAACAATTTAAATTAATAAAATTACTTACCTTGTTCTAAAAACCACCATGAGAAATATCTACTAAAGAGTCGCGAAAAATATGGACACAAAATATACATGGATATGAATAACAAATGTGGCCTCTACTAGATGAAGGTTTTTCCCCAGTTTTAGATGGGAGCATGTCCCCACTATGAGATGATGGTCCTACACCAATGATAGATTATGGCCCTACCCCATGAGTTGATGTTAGTCTCCACTGATCAATGCACTCAATAAATGAGGCATGATGAACCATGGTCTATGTCAAATGGAGAAATACTTATTGTGTTTGTGGAATCATTTGCTCTGTAGAAGGGAAATATAATGTAGGCAAGAACCTATGAGGATAAGGGATTAGGCGGTTTGCATCTCGGTGCTTCGCATTGGGTTAGTTTTGCGACACCCCAAACCAACCCCTTGGAATTCTAAGTGATGGAAATATTAACATGACTTTCCAAAATAAATTCAACATACATTTTCCTCATGTATAATGGAATTTCTCTATTGTTATGATGTGGCACATTCAAAACCATGTACCACCTATCCATCAAGTTGTCAATAAATAGAAATAAAAGCACCATTGATAGAAATATGAGCTATGTTAATGTTTGGGTTTTTCCTATATAAGATATCCAAATAGGGAAAAGATTTATTTTTTTCTAATATTTAGTTTTTTTATAGTATTGTGATACATCGAGTATGCATATTCGAGATGTGTGTGTGCTCTCTATAAGAAGTTATATTATACAATGCCCAATTTTCTTGCCTAATGGTATGGATAATGGCATCTAGGATTTTGGCAAGTGAGCACCAAAGTAGGTCTCCACCCCTGAAAATATCACTCAAAGTACTTGGGTTTTGAATCTCTCTTAAGATTTCAGCATTATAGTCCTTGGTGGTGGGCATTTCCTTAAGGGTTTACAATGGGAATTTTAGGGTTTACATTCGGATTTATATTTGGATTTTGAGGGTTTGAAATTTGAGTGGTTGGGTGTTGGGAAGTCATTTCTAACCACTGTAATGAAATATTTACAAAAAAGTGTAAATAAACATAAACCCTTATTTGGCAATACAAATTGAATTGCAAATAATAAAGAATGAAATTTGTATTTGACCTACCTCGAATTGCTTTCTTCCAAATGTTACCACGTGTTTTCTCCCAAAGGTCGCCAATGAGAATGAATCCACCATCTATTTGCTTCCAATGTTGCCAAGTATTTGCTTTCAATTGCATTAAATGACAATTTTATCTTAAAATCGGGAATCCAAGGAGGTGGGGAACTGAAATTTGAAATCATGATTGCAATTTAACTATAGCAAAGACGAGCATGTACATAAAGATAATGAAAATGATGTATGTTGGAGGGCAACATGCCTTTTTAATTGATGTCTTCAACAATGTGTGTGTCTTCCTTTTCCATAGAAATATTTGATGTCTTGAAGAACACATGTATGTTATGCTTCTGTACAAAAATTTAAGATTAAATTTAATCACCTTGACTTTCATAACTTGCTTTTAATACTTTCATCATTGTCTTTCATATATGTGAGTTGAGTTGATATATTTCATCATTGTATTTCATATACTTGCTTGTATTTTATCATTATGGTGTATGTGAAGAGTTATGACTTGGTATATGAGAATGTGAGTACAGTGAGGTATGTGATGTATGTATGTATGTGAATATGTGAGTATGGGTTGTATGTATGTATGTATGTATGTGTGTGACTAACTATGACTTGGAATGTGAAGAACTAATCCCTTGGATTGGAGTAATGGATTTGAGTATTAATGAATATTTATGATTGCAACTTAATAGCACTCCCCTTAAGCACTTAACTACACATAAGTATAAGCACACCCATACCCACTTAACATAGTATGGTCCTCAAAAGTGGTATTCGTTGAACCCTTTCCCAAATTAATACTACTAGGTTGCAAGCAAATCAATTCTAAATGCAATCATGCCACATGCTTATAGTTACGTTCAAATTTATTCTTGGAACAAGATCATCATAAAAATAAATGACACACATTTAGAACTAAAATTAAAACATGGAGTTGAGTCTATGTTGATCCTTATCCTAATGTAATGTTGAGGGAAGTGATAAAGGCATCAAAATCAAATGCATTGAGTTAACAACCACTTAGGAATCATGTTCTATATGATATTTGAGGAGGTCTATCTATTTTAGATTATGATATTTGGGGAGGTCTATCTATTTTAGATGATTGGCTTCAAGAACTACTCAAAGGGAAGTCTAGGGATAGTGGTAGTCCCAAGAGCCTAAGAAATTTTGTGAAGACTCACATTTTCTGTAATTAGAGGCCCTTAGTAGACTGCATGTGGATCAGGGTATTTTTTTAGTGGCAAAATTTCACCACTTGGCTATTATTTGGCCTTTTTCCAAAAATAAATTTGCTAATTGGTCATTTTTACTCTAAAAATCACCTATACTTACATAAAATATTTTTCTATAATATTCACCAAAATTTACAAATTTTCTTTATAAATTGTATGTTTCTTATTTAATATTCGGTTACCTATCTATATGTATGATTTTTTCAATTCAAAATAATCACCTAAAATACTATACTTAGATATATTATTTGAATCTTTAAAAAATATTTTAATATAAATCTTAAAACTTACAAAAACATAAAAACTTTATAATCATTATTAATTAAATATAATTTACCTTAACCACAATGTCTGCAAACAATGGCAAACTATTCTAATAGTGAATTGGACAAGCTTATTAATATTCTTACAAACAATGGCAAACTATTCTAAATCTTTATGTATGATAGTGAATTGGAGATCCACATATTCCTATAGCTCATTAATATTCTTATATATACTTCATCAATATTCCTATAGCTCATTAATATTCTTATATATACTTCATCAATATTCTTATATTGAATATATTTTTATATTGAATGTTTAATTCCTATATGATATTTTATATTGAATGTTTAATTCATATACTTCATACATATTCTTATATTGAAAATCTTCGAATTTTGTCACTTGAGTAAATGTGATAAACTCGGTGATTATCCTTTAGTTACCAATTACCATATCACTATTAAAAATATATTTCTTGTGTATGTTTCTTAGAGTGTTGGACATCCATTTCCAATCTCGTGATAAACCTAAATGTGGACATCCATGAGAATTTTCCTATTAGCACTATTTTTCCACTAGTATTTTAACTTAAAAGAAAAAAACATGCACGCCATTCTAGTAAAGTAGAATGTGCATCCATTTTTTCGAATTAGAACGCGTGGGTTCCTTTTACTTAGCATGTGTGTCATATGGCATGTCAAGGTTAAGCATAGCTTCTATAAATGCACTCTCATTCTAGGTTTTTATAATGTAAATGGATTTTTTGTTTTGTTTTTTATTTGCATCTAAAAGGCTTATATTATAGCTTGCATTCTTACGAATGATTTAATTACTTGTTGTCAATATAATAATATTATATTTTAATATTTCTATTTTTAAAATTATTTTTACAATATAAAAATATCATATATTTATAATATAATAAATAAATAAATAAACAGTGATGTTATAATAAAAATATTGTATATTTATAATATAATAAATAAACATGTATATTAACTATATATGTTAAGTAAAAAAAGCTATTTATTCTTAATATGAAAATGAATATTTATTTAAAATAAAACATATATAAATTTATTATCACTTATTTATTGATATACATTATTATAAATATCATAAAATTAACGATAAAAATAATAAACTAAAGGAAAATAGACTAAAGAACAGTTTTCTCAACACAACCACTTAAGTTGTGGTTAGTGAATGTCAATAGGCCACGGGCTAAGTGATTGTTGGTTTCAACACTCACTAAAAGCATTATGGGCGTGCAAAGCTTTATAAATATTTGCATAAAAGGCCTTACTATTATTTTGGAGCATTTTTCTTTTTAGTCCAAACTTCAATACAAAACATTTAATACTTCAAACTTTGTTTGGTCTTAGTAAGTTTTTTGGTTCACTTTAATTATTCATTAACAAAAATGTATCGAGATTAGAATTAAAAAAAGTAAAACACAATAGAGTGGCAGACCAACCAATAACAATCCAGTGAGTGATTGGTATAAAATTATATAAAATATCAATCAAAACAGGAAAACCTCACTTGAGAGGTTTGAACTCTTGCAGGGTGGTATATAAAATTAAATGAGAATCATAAAGAAAAAATTTTAAAAATTAAGAAAAAAAATCACCTAATACCGTCCATTTAGTCACTCATCAAAATGGTTATGATGAATAGTTATATGAACTGATTACATCTTGGAGGTTTTCGAGGGGGAGATTTGGAGATTTAAGTTATATAAATAGAGAGGAAAGAAGTCTCTAGAAGTGCTTCTAGAGATAACGATGCTCTTTTCCTCTAATGGGCTCTTATAATATTGTTGAGATTTATAATAATTTTCAAGAAAACATTAGAAATGCGCCTTTGCAAAGCTTTGTATCAGTATTGATATTTGATGAGTTTCTGATATATCTTTTTGGGGTTTTTGTCTCTGCTCAGGGTTCTGAGGGATCTTAAATTCTCGATTACTTGTTCGTTTCCCTATTCAATTATTCTTCATTGCAATCATGATTCCAATGGCAGTTGTATTAGAGTGATAAACAAACAAAACAAGAAAACCTCGCTTGAGGTATATGAACTCTCGCGGGGAAACAAATATAAGGTAGTATAGTGACATACAAACTGATAACAGTCGAATGAGTGAGTTGTATAAAACTAATGATATGCAAACAAAGCAGGAAATACTGCGGTCTGAACGAGAGAGACATCAAAACCCTGGTGAGAAGCAGTTGCCCCGCGTCCCTAGTGGGAGAGATCTGATGTCCCGGTGTTAGAATTAATATGCCATTGATCTTCAAGCAATGAGTGTTATTAGATTCTTAATTATTTGCAGTGAAAAGGAATGAATAATACCCACTGAACAAGACAAATCTCACAAGAAACAGACAAGAATTTCTCAGTATAATTACAATATAAACTTCATTAATCCCAGTAGTATACAACAGTATTACATAAAGGAGAATTTGAATCATGAGAGATGAATTCAAATCTACCAACTCAAGATTGACTACATGGCTAACTATAAGTGTCTAAATTACTATCAGAGTTCAATAGGCTAACTCTAGATGTCTAATCTGGTCTCTCAATCAGTTACAATCAGTTAAACCAGTCTAACTGCAGTGGTAGGTGAGAAGTAGGTGAGAACTGGTGCTTTCCCACATGCAACCATGCATAACTGGAGATAACTGAACTAGAGGATATCTAACTGAATATAATTGAAGCATAACTAAGCTTGACTAGCTACCAACTGCCAACAGCTAAAGGAGGTTGGTGTCGCCACTCCCAGTGGCTCCTAAAATGTAGGGATTGGTCTAGGAGACTCCTAAACCGATTCATGAAGGTGCAGTCAGTTCCAGTTAGCCTATATCGATGTTCCCCACACTCTAATGACTAGTACCTGTGGCCCCATTAGGCCAAGTGGACCCAATGGTACTAGTGGACCCAATAATAACTAAATGACTCCTAAGTTAGGCAAATATAATCTAATAGAAAATTTGGACGAGGGAGGATTATAAATCCTAACACCCCTTCTAAATCCTAACTTGAAAATTGTGGGCCCTGGAAGCAAGGCAAAAATTCACCCATATAAAATCTAAAAGATAAAAAATGGTGCTTAATAAACTGAGGAAATAGGGGAAAACCTCATGGGAAAAACCCCGAGCTAGTTAAAAAATTGCAAAATATTTTGCTGCAATTTGCAGCACTATGCAACAACAAAGCAGTATTATGGTTCTTCTGTGCAGCAGCATCCTGAATCTGTGCATGTGAACCTCTGAATCCAAACTAAATGATTATTTCTGTAGGAATATTCCTCTTTGGAAGAATAATAATAGGCTCAACTGAATCAGAAATATAGATAGTTGCTAGATGAAAACTAGACCCATGTAGAGCAACTGAAATCAACTGATAAGAGAGAAAAAGTGCTTCAGAATTCGAACCATGTGAGGAACACCCAAGAAACTAATATATTGCATCCTTGAACATCAAACCATGTGAGGTAAAATCATCCCCAAGTGTTAGGATCAAGTGTCCAGGTGAATGCAGGATGTCTCTATCTTTACTAGTTCTGTGAGGAGATGAGCATGTTATCAAATAGATAGGCAGAGAAGCCCTGGGACTGTGGAGAGAGAATGATTGAGCTCCATAATATGATATAGCTTTATAAATAACCAATTATTCACAAAATATAATATGAGCAAACTCATAAAACGAAACTAACATCAAATCCCTAGCAGCAAGTTTGAAGAAGACTTGTGGTATTTGATTTGTCGCAACAAAATTGATGAGACCAGCTACAAGCATGAATGAACGATCTTGGAACTTAAAACTTGAACCAAATAATATCAGATCAGATCCAAATAATATCATATCATATACAAATAATTTCATATCAAATTCAATATTGTGGAATGATATCAAATCCCCAGCAACAATTTTGAAGGAGACTTGCGGTACTTGATTTTTCACACCAAAATTGATGAGAGCAACTACAAGCATTACTGAAAGCTATTGAAACTTAAAACCTGAACCAAATAAAATCAGATCAGATCCAAATAAGCTAATATTAGATCCAAATAGGTTCATATCAGATCCAAGAGTGTGCTCCACCGAGATGGTAGATGCACAATTTTCTCCTTCTTCAAAATTCTGAGTATTGGTGCATGCAACATGTAAAGATATATATCAATGAGAGTGTATGGATCACTCCTAAAATATGATATTATTTCCAAAATATCCATGGTATTACTTATCTGCACACCAGCAACATCATTAGAGATAGAGAAATCAAATTCCTCTTCATTTTCTGAAACAATCACCGGTAAACTATGCTCACAATTAAAAATAGAAGAATCACCGGAGAGTTTTTGCATAGAATGGAAGGAGAGTCTTTCTTAAATAACATATATTTGAATTTATTCTTCTAGATCATCCTTATGAGAATATGAGATATCAGATATCTCATAAACTTCTGGATCAACAGGAGAAGGAGTCACTCCAAAGAGATTTTCTTCAATTCGAATTGACTGTGTGGAAGATTCTACTTCTTCTTCATCTTGAACAATTTGCTTTGTTGTAGGAGAGGGCACATAGAGTCCAATCTTGAACTCTACATGTTGGATTTTATCTAAACCTTTCTCAACAGTTGGGATTTTAGAGTCATCTCCCATATGACTGCTAGGTCCTCCTGATAAAGTGAAAGTGATGAAGGATTCCCTAGAGGAAACCATGTGGTTGGATGCTCCAGAATCTATCAAGTAAGCCTTCGACGAAGTGAGGCCTGCCTTCAAGGCATGGAATCTCTCATGTTCCTCAGTCTGATCTCCATCATCAGACATTTCAACACATTGTGGAAGGGAAATATTGTTCTGTACAAGGATATTTTTCAACTGGTCAAGGGTCTTCTTCATGCACGAGTCTTCTAGATGAAATCCCCTCATACAATAGGGACACATTTTCTTTTCAAACTTTTTCTTCTTCTTAGATCCTAAATCTCCTTGAGATGTCTTCTTACTCTCTTTAGGCTTCGAATCATATTCTTTAGGCTCCTTCCCCTTATGCCTCCCTCTAGCTTGCGCATTGGTAAATTCTGTCACTAGGAGAGCTTGGTTTTTGGAAGTCTGGAGGACTCCCATCTGGACAAACTTCTCTTGCTCCTATATTAAGGACACGACAAAGTTGTCAAGTGAGGGCGTCTTCTAATTGGGAATGGAAGGTAGAGACAAATACAGAATACTCAATACCTAGTTTTCTAAGTATGGAGAGCACATGTTGCTCATCCTTTATTTCTATTCCGCACTGTCTACATTAAAGTGCAAGAGACTTCAATTTTGTAAAGAATGGTCTCGAAAATGCTTGGATGTAAGGCTATCAACTCATTCTCCAAAAAGTGTCCCCGAAGCTCATCTTTCTTTCCAAACAAGACTTCAATATTCTCCCAATATTCTTTGGGAGTCCCCAAACCTTCAAGGTGAAAGAGGAGGTCTCTGGATATGTGAGTACATAGAAAGCAAAAATATTCATATAAGCGGTTCAGAAACTTGTTTTTCTCAGCTTAATGATGTGGCTTAGCCTCTCTTCCCATTATCATCTTAAACAAGCCCTTGTTGCGCAAGGAAACCTGCATATATTCTCTCTAATCAACATAATTGAAAGTTGTTAGGATCCGGGGTGTGGAAGGTTGAGAATCCATAATTCTCCTTCTGATCAGACAATATCTTCAATCAAGCTATGTAGCACCTGTAGAAATTCACTGCAAAACCAAAACTATTTGCACTATGTTAGAATCAATCCATCCCTCTCGACATGTACACTTTTTCAAGGTCTGTCACGCCCGCACCACCCCTCTGAATGAATTTAGAGGAAGCAAGGCACTCTTTGTGGGATTTCTGTGGAAACCCGGATGCTTCCGGTGTACAATGGAGAGTAGACAGACTTGAAGCTTGCCTAAGATGGCTCTAATACCATGTTAGAATTAATATGCCATTGATGTTCAAGCAATGAGTGATATTAGATTCTTAATTATTTGCAGTGAAAATGAATGAATAATACCCACTGAACAAAACAAATATCACAGGAAACAGACAAGAATTGCTCAGTATAATTACAGTATAAACTTCATTAATCCCAGTAGTATACAACAGTGTTACATAAAGGAGAATTTGAATCATGAGAGATGAATTCAAATCTACCAACTCAAGACCAACTGCATGGCTAACTAAAAGTGTCTAAATTACTATCAAAGTTCAACGAGCTAACTCCAGATGTCTAATCCAGTCTATCAATCAGTTACAATTAGTTAAACTAGTCTAACTACAATGGTAGGTGAGAATTAGGTGAGAACTAGCACCTTCCCACATGTATCCACGCATAACTGGAACTAACTGAACTAGAGGATATATAACTAAATCTAACTGAAGCATAACTAAGCCTGACTAGTTACCAACTGTCAACAATTGAAGGAGGTTGGTGCCAACACTCCAAGTGGCTCCTAAAATGTAGGGATTGGTTTAGGATGTGCCTAAACGGATGCATGAAGGTGCAGTCAATTCCAGTTAGCCTCTATTGGTGTTCCCCACACTCTAGTGACTAGTACATGTGGCCCCATTAGGCCAAGTGGACCCAATTGTGCTAGTGGACCCAATAATAACTAAATGAGTCCTAAGTTAGGAAAATATAATCAAATAGATAGTTTGGACAAGGGAGGATTATAAATCCTAACACCTAGAGGAAGAGTTTTAAAAATATGTTAAAAACCCACACCCGTAGTCAAAAAAATGACAAAGGATCTCCAAGAATCTAGGATTTTTGGAGATTGACCTCCATCTGAGACCAAAAGAGGAGAGATGACACCAATAGGTGTTATTCTAACATCTATCAAAGTAGTTAATTATATTATTTTATAACATTTGTGTGTTTTTGAAATTATTTTTACAATATAAATATGATGATGATGATAGTTATTAATGTCCACTAAGACCAACTTTGGTCTATCAAACCTTAAAAAGGAAATAGGTCACTTGGTTTTCATTGGAATTTCATTTCTATGAGCAAAAATCTTTAAGAGAAACATTCCTAAATCATCATAGTTATGATAAGTTTTAGGAAGTTCAGTATTGTGGCAAATGTTTTGAAATTGCACTGTAATGTGGGTTTATGCAAGACATTTTATGAGAAAGTGAATTTTGTCTTCAACCCTCTTTGTGTCATAAATATGACAAGTTCTTCGTCCCATGGAATTTGTAATTCTCCAAATCATTATTTCACTATGGAGCTCATGAGAATTTGTTCTTATTTTAGCAATGTTAATTTTCTTCTTTACGCTAGTTAAATAGAAAGAAACTTTTGATCTTATAAATTAGGGTTGATCACCTCCTTATAATATATTCTTTCTCTTATCCTCCGACTCTTTATCGCACCACATCTCTTCCTTAAATTTAGATGTAATAATACTTTTAACACTATCGTTATTCTGCAAATTCACCCCTTCCTCGACTCCCCAATGTTTTAGCCAATATTTGGCATATTTATGCCAACCTCGCTTAATTCGCATGTAGTTTTAACTAGAGTATGAAGCAATATTAGGAAATCTCTTGTCTCCCATGGTGTTTATCTTTTTATTGTACATTAGGTACCTAGTCATATCCATTCACTCAATTGGGGAGAGACTTGCTTCCATGAGGAGGATAAGATAGGGTGTATTACCTTTAATTTTTATATTTTATGTTATAAAGTGCTTTTGGATTTTCTCTCTCCTTCTCCAAGATTCTCTAGATATTTTTCAGCCCCAAAATTCACAACTATATAAGTTAACATGAGTGACAAGAGTCTCAAAGAGGATTTTCTTCCTATCCCAATGTAATACCTTGGATGTTAAGCCCTGGACATATGTAATATATTTTAATGATTATTATTGAGGCCCTAGTTGTCGGGACAAGGGTCTTTAAGGACCTAGAGACATTATTATCATTATTGTTGTAAATAATTAATTAATTAAAACAGTTGGCACACCAAAAACCACAAAAGTGTATGGGAGGCCTTGATCCACAACGTGAGGGGAATGGGGACATTCCTAGCACTTTTCACACTTGTGATTATCTTCCCTTTAGATTTATTTTTGACATGTATTGTGTCTAGCTAGATGTTACACTTGGTTTTCTAACCCCCACTTGCATAAAGGTGACCTCACTAGCTAATTTTATCCAATGCATGGAAAAATTGTAAATCCTCTTAGAAATTCGAGTTGCCCTAATGGAATTTGAATGGATCTTGGATGGATGAGTAACTTCTTTCTTTTTTACTCATTTGGTCTATAACTCCTTGGTTGATATCCTTAGAAATGGTTTACTAGTGGTTGGTTGTTGTTACCTTGCTGGTTGTTGTTGCATGGATTCCTGGTTTCCTGGACAGTAGGCTGCTTGGAGCACCAAGATATTGTGTTTGAAGTAAACTCGAGCAACTCTAGTATAGTTTCTCGCCGTCCACTACTTGTCTCAGTCATGGACCTACACATAAATCTTGATGGTGAATGGCGATATCTTGAGTAACATAGGTGGTGAAGGGATTACCATCGCACATGGTAGTGGGATGGGGGAGAAAGTAGGTGGTATGGAATTGAGTTGTGGTTGCTCAAGTGACAAATGAACTATCCTTGAGTGCACTTCTACCTGTGGATCCATGGCCTCTGCTTGGGGGTGGCCTATCAAAGTGAGATCTGGCTTGGCAGTGCCTTAGGGTAGGTGGGACGTGGTCAGGTTGATGGCAGTTGCAGACTAATAAGATAAGTGATTTATCTTGTGTAAACTCATATGTTTATGTGATGTTTCCCTTGTTGTCATGGTTGAACTAGTTACTGTTGATGTGTATGGATATGTATCAATATTGGGTGTAGAATTGATGATTTAACTACTTGGAAACTTGTACTTTATTATTGACTATGAGATCTAAACTAGATGGAAGCTTGATAGTTATGCATTCATGAGTTTAGTTGCTATGTTTATCTATGTTGATGTGCCTTTGGTGGCTATTATAAACTCTGTTGAATAGATGCTTATTAAGTTAGTGATTGGATGCGGGATCAGATGGTTTTCACTTGGAATATTACTGGAAATATTCAATTGTTTCATATTTGATTCCATTCATGTTTATTTTCATTTGTTTAAATTGCAATTGCACCCTTTGTGGCCGATCTAATTCTATGTACAAGTTCATAATTGAAATGTCGAAGTACCGAAGGTGGAAATTGGGGTTGGATTAAATAGATATGTTTTCATCCTGATTCCCGACTTCTTACTTCCAACTGCAGAATGTAGGATCGAGGTTGGATCTTGGAGCAGTGGTCCCTTTCTCACCTCTGAATTCCAACTTTCGACTCCCGATTCAAAGGGTGATAGTGCCCTGTGCGAATGAATCATTTGGAGTTCCTATGCTAAGTCGGTGATGCCAATGTCGACGTCATGAAGGTTGTCTGGACCTTTGGGTAGTTAAGCAGTGTTGAATCTCGATATCTGACGTGCCGACATTGGGATCAACGTGTTACTGAAATTGGTTCATCTAACCATGTGCCAAAGCCGAGTTACTGACACTAAAGTGCCAATGTCGAGGTCGGCTTGACCCTTGAGAAAGAATTTTAGTTCATGTCAACTTCTAATGTATGAAGGCGTAAGGTCTGAGTTTCGAGATCAGAACGTCGAGATCAATAAAGTGATTTTGATGTGTTTTTGGAATGTTCTAACTTCCAATTCCCAATGTCAAAAATGTCGGAAAGGTGTGGTAAAGTCGAAAAGGTGGACATAACCAATTGACATTGTTATTTATGTCAATTAATTGATTGATTATCTAGATTTATTCTTTAAATAAGAAACGTACCCAGTGTTGGTTGAATGTTTTGATTGTTTGGGTTGGTGACCTAGACCTATAAGCCTTTTCTGCTATGTTTGACTTGTTTTATCCTCTCCCCTAGTCACTTGGGTATTTGACCTTGGTTTTGGGGTCAAGTATGTTACAAAGTGGTATCAGAGCTTAGGTTCAAACTCTGTAGTTGTTGGGCCTATTATGGGTGTATATTTTATGTTTAAGTGCATTTGGAGTTATAAATGTGCATAGTGAAATAAATTTTAACCTCCCTTATGTTAATGAAAGAATCAAAAGCCTCACTTCAGATGCCAGTTCAGTTGTATCCTTTTAATTTCAGGAATTAAAGATCAGTTATTGTGTTTTAGAATAATTATATTGCATATTTATATCGATTGGTAAGTATTATGCATTGCATGTCTAACGAATCAGTGGAATGATTGGTTAATGAATATTTACCTTACATTGCCTCTTTTATTGTTCAACGATGTGATTGGTTGATGCATGTTTAATGTCCACTTCCTCTTTTACTATTTAGATATTTCATCGATTGATGCTTGTGCATTTCCTCTTAAACTCTTCAGTGACTTGATTGTCCAATGCTTATTATTGTGCATTTCCTCTTTTATTGTCCAATGACTTTATCAGTCGATGCTTGTTCATTGTGCATTATTTCTTTTCATGTTCATTGAATTAAAAGGTAGGTGCTTAATTATTGTGCATGCTTGGTGTATTAAGTAATCTGGGAAATGATGGGCATATCCCTAATCCCATGGTATAGATTACCTTGCATAGAGGTTGTGTGTTTGAGTAATTCAAAAAATAAGAGGCATGGCCCTAATTACTCTACATAGATTGCATTCATATGTTTCAGATGATTTTAAAAGGCCTTTCTTGGTGATGCATAGAATTAATCAATGTTGAGATGCTTCTTGCTACAAGATTGACCTATGGGTACTTAGATGGTTACTGTGCATTGGAATGGCATGTATTAGAATGAACTGGAAAATGCATTAGCAGTGGGAATTAGTTATTACATGGAAAAGAATAAGGTGCGCTGGTAATTATATATTTGATTCGGTAATGTTTTTTCTTATTTTTAGACTGCTCCTTTAAAATACATGAAGTTTTTTGGTGATCCTTGTGATATTGTTGCAAGTAGTGTGATTACGAGTGAACTTGTTGGTAAACTAAACAGTTGGAATGAACACATCACAACATATAGTGTGAACATTGAACCAAATTTTAAACCCTAATTAAAGAAGAAAATGCTAAAGCTACAAAGATCAAAGTTTAGCTACATAATCAAAGATAAGAGATGGAGTTTAACAATGCACAGAATCCATACAGCCATGAAGAAGAAATTGTTGAGTTGAGTCCTAGAAAATAATCAAGGACACATAAAGCTAAAAGAATACGTTAACCCTTAGGTATAGATAACTCACTCAAAAACTCGGAGACCTAAATGAAAACATATAAAAAACACAATGAAATAATCATGCATACCCAAAGCCAAATCATGACTCAGCATGAAACAATTGCAAGAAATCGAAAGATCAACCTCAAGAGATCATCTGAGAAAAAGATACCATGAACCAAGAAGAGATTTTGAAGGATCCAAACCTTATGTAAGGAAACCTTGTCATAAACCCTATATAGAGAAGAAGAAGTACTCCTCAAGTAGCTGTAAAAGTTTCCTGGAAAGATTCCCAATCAAATCTAAGAAAAGATTCCCAATCAAATCTAATAAGAGGATATTCGCTCAAAATGAATTGGTTGGTGAACTAAGAAGAATCAAGCCTCCAACATTTGATAGAGAAGCAAATCATGGTGAGGGAGTAGAATCTTGGTTGTTGGGAATGAGGAAGTTTTTCTAGTTACATCAGTACTCACCAAACATAGAAGCAACGGTAGATATCTACCGCTTGTAAGGTAAAGCTTCTATTTGGTCGGCCTAGCTGGTCAAGTTGAAGGACATTGATGAAGACAGAATTACATGGAGAAAGTTCAAGAAGTATTTCGAGAAAAAAGTACCTCTCAGAACATTATTACGACAAGAAGATGGAGGATTTCTTTAAACTCAAACTAGGAATCATGAGCATGGAATCTTATGAGAAGATCTTCTTAGAAATTTTGAAGTATGCAGGTTTTGTGAAGGATAAAAAGGTGGAGATATAGAGGTTTATCAATGGTTTACCGTATTTCTATAGGGACAATATTAAGTATGACATACTGAAGAACCTTGAAGAAGTTGTTTGGAAGGCTAAGCTTTTGTATGATCAAATTAAGAACAAAGGTCCACATCAAAAAGACTAGAAAATTAAGAAAGAGGACAAACAAGAGAAGAAGAAGAAATGGTCTCAACCACTAGACAATAAGAAGAAGAAGAACCAACAAATAGAACCAAAAGAGATGAAGGAACAAGAACCCCCTATCGAATGTTATAAAGTTAAAGGGAACCACTACTATAGGAATTGTCCTCAAAGGGGTAGTGATGCAGAAACAATCAACAACATATAGAATTGACCAACTATTAGAGATATTGTTTAGCTTCTACTTGTTATGGAATTCTTGGTTTCTTACTTAGTTGGAATTATTTCTTATAAGTTTGTCTTTCCTAAATTTTTTGTTGGTTGTGATATTTGCTACAGAAGTATCCATTTGAACTTGTTAGAAGAGTATGTTTGTGATCTGAATGTTTTTATGACCTTGTTGAGTATATATTTGGGGAAGTACCTTTGTTGCATATTATCATAGTATTATTTCATGCATCTTGTTATAAAAGTAGGTTTATAGTATTCCATGTGACTGTTGGTAAGAATATGCATGGGATTGATTGACTAGAATGAATTTCATGAAGAAAGGATACTTGATGCTCGTGTGCATGGTTTATTGGAAAACATGTTTAATGCATCTCATGTATCCTGGTAGAATATGTACCTATTGTGTGATTGAATTTGAATTTGAATTGGCCTAGAATGTGTTTTGGGTAGATGCTCTTTTAAGTGTTTTGATGTACTTTTGATGTATTTCACATATCCAAGATGAAGTAGAGTGAAATGGAATAAAAAGGAATTTATTTCATGCTGAGATTTCATGGAATTATTTCATGTAATTTTTGAAACATTTCATGTGATTAATTAGAGTTTTATTTCTTGAAAGATGAATTTTATGTTGAATAGTATATATGTATATGTTTGCTTCCTAACTGTGTGGTTGTTGCAATGTGAACAAAGTATCTTATAGAATAATATATTTGTATCATGTATCATGTATTTTATACCTAATGTTAACTGCATGAGCGAATGAAATATGAATTTCAGCTGGATGTATCTCTATGGAAGTTCGAAGTCCTTGTAATAAGGTTGAAGACTCTATAATGGGGATTGAAGATTGACCCTTTATTTTACACTAGGGGCCACTCTGCTAGTCTCTGTTCTCCCTTGGGAAGTGGAGACAGACAGTAAAGTAGGTGGTAGTGTGAAGTATTATGGTTAGAAATATGTTATCTTTCTGAGACATGTATGAACATGTTTGTGAGATTTTGGAAGATGTTATCTTCTGAAGCATGTATGGGCATGTTTGTCAAAGTTAGAAAGTTGGTATCTTTATGAGACATGTATGGGCATGTCTGTGATATTTTGGAAGATGTTGTCTTATGAGGCATGTATGGGCATGTATAAGTTTGAAATATGTTAACTTTCTTATGCATGTATGGACATGTCTGTATGACTAGAAAAATGAAGGTTGTGATCATTCTGAAAGTTGTAAGAGTATGTATGTATTATGCATGGAGGACGATGCATTGTTTAAGGGGGAGGGGATGTAATACCCCAAATGTTAATCCTTGGACATATGTAATATGTTGTAATGATTATTATTAAATCACTAGGTTTTGAGACAGGGCTCTTTAAGGACCTAGAGAAATTATTATTATTATAAATAATTAATTAATTAAAATAGTTGGCACACCCGAAACCACAAAAGAGTATGGGAGGCCTTAATCCACAGCATGACGAGGAATGGGGACATTTATAGCACTTTTGACACTTGTGATTATTCTGGCATTTGGAGCTATTTTTGAAACCTTATGCTCTATTGGAGGTTTCACTTAGTTTTGTAACCCCCACTTACACAAAGGCGCCCTCATTGGCTATTCTGAGCAAGTGCATGGGAAAATTGTAACTTCTTTCGTGGAATTTGAATATATATTCTATGGATGAGTAACCTCCTTCTTTTCTCCTCCTCTAGTCTATAAATCCTTGGTTGATCTACTTGGGAAGGGTTTTCTAGTGGTTGGTTGTTGTTACTTTGTTGGTTATTGTTACCTGGAATTTTGGTTTCCTGGATGTTGGATTTCTTGGTTTCTTGTGCTCTTGGATCACTGGGATATTTTGTTTGAAGTGGGATCCATCAACTCTAGTATAGTTCCTCCATGTCCACTACTTGTCTTAGTCTTGTACCTGCACCTAAATACTGATGGTGAATGGCGATATCCTAAGGGACCTGGTTGGTGAAGGGATCACCATTACACCTAGTAGTGTGGTGGAGGAGAAAGTAGGTGGTGAGGAATTGAGTTGTGGCTGATCAAGTAAAAAAATATTATCCTTAAGTGCACCTCTACCTATGGATCTATGGCCTCAGCTCAGGAGTGTCCTATCAAAGTGATATCTAGCTTGGCAGGGCCTAAGTCTAGGTGGAACGTGGTCTGGTTGATGCTAGTTTCAAAATAATAAGATAAATGATTTATCTTGTGTAAATTCATATGTTTATGTGATGTTTCCATTATTTTTATGGATAAACTGGTTACCGTGGATGTGTATGGATATCTATCAATGGTTGGATGAAGAATTGATGGTTTAATTGCTTGGAAACATGTACTTTATTCTTGAGTGTGAGATCTGAACTATATGAAAGCTTGATATTTATGCAATCATTAGTTTAGATGATGTGTATATCTGTGTCAATGCGCCCATGGTGGTTGTTATAAGCTCGGTTGGATATATTCTTATTATGTTAGTGATTGGAGGCAGGATTGGATTGTTTTCACTTGGAATTTGTTGGAAATATTATTTGTTTCATATTTAATTCCATTAATGTTTATTTTTCTTTGTTTAACTTGCAATCGCACCCCATGTGGCCAATATGATTTTGTGTACAAGTTTGTAATTGAAGTGACAAAGGCATAAATTCAATTTGGCTTGCAGAGTTGTGTTTTCATCCTGATTCTCGACTTCTAACTTCTAACTGTTGAAGGTGGGATCGGGGTTGGCTTGTAGAGCAATGGTTTTGTTCTCACCTCTGACTTCCGACTTTTGAGTCTTGAGTAATAGGGTGATAGCGCCCCGTGTGCGTGAATCATCTGGAGTTCTAATGTCGAGATGATGATGTCGATGTGGGAAACGGGAAGGTCGTTTGGACCTTTGGGTAGTTAATCGGTGACAACCCTCGAGATCCATCTTGCCGAAATCGAGATCATTGTCGATGTTGAGGCGCACCACCGAAGTCCCGAGGTCAATTTCGTCTTGATCATTGAGAAAGAAGTTTAGTTTGATGTCCAACGATGGAAGATCTGAGTTCTGAGATCGAAATGTTGGGCTCGATAAAGTGATTTCATTGTGTTTCTAGAATGTTCTGACTTCTTATTCCCAATGTCGGAAATTTCAGGAAGGTGTGGTAAAGTCAGTAAGGTGGATGTAACATGTAAATACTGTTACATATGTCAATTAATTGATTGATTATCTATATTTAGTCTTTAATTAAGAAATCTAACCAATATTGGTTGAATGTTTTAATTATTTAGCATCGTGACGTAGCCTTAAAAGACTTTTTCACCGTGTTTGACTTGTTTTAGCCTCTCCCCTGGTCGCTTGGGTATCCATCCTTAGTTTTTGGGTCGGGTACATTACACCCAAAGCCTTAAGTCTATGGATTTAAGACTATTTTCAATTCCATAATAATATTTCCATCCTCCATTAACTTTTTTTGTTATGGGTTAAGCTTATAATGAAGATCAATTTCGATATATTCTATATGAAGTTTCTTCCTCCAAGTTTTTGTTTCCATATATTAAATTACCATAAGTGATGCTTTGTGTTTTGATTACCATAACCTTTCTTTTGCTAGTTTTAATAGTCATACACATACTAGAGAAAAAATCCTTGTAAAGTTTTATTTTCTTGTCGAGATCATAGGGACTCCTTGCCATAAGAACAATATCATGAGCATAGAGAAGGATGATGACTATACCAACCAAAGTCATGCCAGCACAACTTGCCTCTTCCAAACAACCCTCTATCATGTCAATGTAAATACCAAAAAGGGTAGTGGATAGGGGACAAACTTGCTTAAATCCTATATTAAAATTAATTTATTCTAACTTTCCCTCATAGTTCCTAAACTTGGAATTAACCTTCTCATGCAACCTTCTCGCAACAACTCTCAACTTGAATGGGATTTTTAACTCTTCTAATATATTCCAAAGGTTACTTATGGACACTGTATCAAATTTTTTTTCTAAATTCAACAAAGAAACATAGAAGATTAGCTTTATTATTATTGTGACACTCCTTAGCAATGGTCCTAAGAGTAACAAGGTGGTCCATAGTTGAATGATAGCTTCGAATTCTTTCTTGGACTTTAGCTCTTTTATGTGCATTTATAAACATATGGTGATCTTATTTTCTAAAATAATTCCATATAATTTGGATAAAAGAGGGTTAATAATAATTGTCATATAATTAGATGGATTTTTTTTTATCTCCACCTTTTAAAAATAGGAATGACGAGGCTTTTTGTCTAGGGTTTAGGGAAACCCCACTTGACTACTAATTGAAGAGCTTGTCAATATGAAGGATGAGGATAGGCTCACCAATTTGTAATATTTTTGCTTGGTATACTTCAATGCCATGAGCTTTCCCTTTAAGAGTTGCTTAACCCCAAACTATATGTCTTCTAACAAGAAAACTTCTTCCTTTGCAGAAAGGGTTTGAATATTGTCCATGAAATCAAGTGATTCGTAAAGCTTGTTAAGATATAAATTTCAATCCCATAAAGGAATCATATTATTTTCATTAGTTCTACGTCTTATAAATTGTCTTCGGAATTTCTTAGGATCTACCTTAGAGAGGTGCAAAAGACTCTCTTTCTTTTTATTTATATAACACAATTTTCCTTTTAATTAGTGATTTGTACCTATAGATCTTGTTGATTTTTAACGACTTGTTGGAATCATACTTAATGGATTTTATAGCATGCTTGGACTCTTGATCATACCAAGGGTTGGTAGTTCTATTCTCATTTTTGCATGACACCGTGATAGGGAACTTGTTAATGGAAGTAGAGAGGATTGTGATAAAATTATAATAGAGGTATTCAATATTGTCCTTAGTTAATAGTATATTAAATTCATTATTTTAATCTCTTTAAAATATATCAATTTTATTTTTATTCGGATCAAGTAATTTTGCTTATTATAATTCTTTATTATAGGGCTTATGAGTATGTCAAAGTTTAGAGTTAGGTTTAAGGGTCATATTCAGACTCATGGTCATTTAGGATGTCATAATTTAGTATTTGGTTGTATATGGGGATATCATATATCACATAATCTATGACACTACTACCCAAACCATGGATACAATTCAATGAATTGGATTTAGGCCACTTCATAAGACTCTTGCAAATTATTAGATATTGAGAACTACAAAGCTTAATTAGCTTAGAGCCAAACAAATTCTCTATCAAGTCTTCAGAGTTTATTTTGTATCTACTAGCTAAAACAAGGTCTTATTCCAACCATAAAGGAATGGGGTTAGAATCATTTCTTAAGATAATAGCTTGGTTAGTTTCTATTTTAGAATTAAAGTCTCCTAGCTAGAGGTTATTGTCTTCATTTATTAGGATGGAAATATCTTGTTCAAAGCCATTGTAAGGATAATTATTTTATCTAGATTGTGGTTTTTATTAAAAAAAATAGAATTTATAAGTGAAAAATAGCATATTGTTATATAAATCTTCTTAGCATTTATATATGAAATCTCCATCCACGAGTATTGATCAAAAGGATCCTTCTTGTGAATTCAAATATAAGGAAAAACGTTCTTAATTATGTAACAAGATATGCCTCCATTCCCTCTACGACAGGACCACTTATTCCATACCAGCCTCAAGACAAATCCTTCTATGTTAGGGACCCTAGATTGTTCATGCTCCCAAGTTTCAACAAGCAATATAATATCAATTTCACTCAAGATCCAATATAACATGGAACCCTTTTGTAACACCCCTCTATCAAATATTGCATTAGTGCTAGGGAGGCATATTTGGGTTATATTTTTGATGTGGGACACACTAGTGATGGACACATGAATAGGTCGTGTTCTTGCACAATAATATTAGATTATGTAGGCTTATATGACTATATTAAAATACTAATAAAGACATGGGGATTCATGAGAACATTAGTTCATAACTCAAAAAAATATATATATAATCATTAATTAGATTAAAGATGGGGTTATTATAGAAAAATAAGTAAATTATGGGTTATTTAGTGTAATAGTGGAATTTTACTTGGGGATTTTTGCATGTGTCCATGTGGCCATGTTGGAATGTGTCCAACTAAGGAGAGCTTGGGAAAGCTTAAAAGGGAGGAGGAGATAGAGGAGAGTAGGTTTTGGAGGATGGCGGTAGGATCTTGTTGTTGATGGTCTTGGATGGCTTGGTATTGCTGAGTGAGAGCTTGAGGGATCTCAATATATGATTAAAAGTTTGGTTGGGAGGAGAGTGGTCCCACACTCATAATTTACTGAGCTAGCTTAATTCCTCAATACAACTGTAAGTATAAACTCATCGGTTCAAGTACATCTTCCTCTTTGTCCTATGGTTAATAAGTGTTTCTTGATTACTCTAATTCTGAAAATTATTTATATTGTGATTATTTCCCTATTCTTTATTATTGTTGAAAATCACCCATTATTATTGTTACAAATCATGGTTACTATAAATCTTAGTTCAAAAAATGTATATTACTTTTTTTTAAAATACACCCTTCCATGTGAATTGAGGGATTTGACATTTGATGGTTCGTAAGAAGACATGTAAAATATTATATGTATTAACATGTAAAAGGGTGGGTGTAATGTTTTACAACCACCCTTTTACATTTAATACTTAAATGTATCGACATGTAAAGGGGTGTGGTAAGGGGAAATGAAGGGGAACCCCCGCCCCCTCCCCCTTCGCTCATTTCCCCTTCCCACCACTTTACATGTTAATACATGTAAAGTATCACATGTATTAACATGTAAAAGTGTGGAAAAAAGATATGATGGAATTAACATACAAATAATTTTGCAGGTAAAAAAATATAATTCAAGGGAGAACAAATTTCTATAATTCAAGGGAGACAAATTTCTTTAATGGACACAAAGAAATCTAGAATTTTACAAGATCATTTACTAGTAAACATCCAACATAAGAAGGCGGGAAAAATACATCCATATAGGATAAGTAATAAACAATTGAAAAAGAATAAGGTGCAGGGGGGTTCATATATGACCTAGATGGACAAGAAGAACAAAGCTACGCATGGAGGGGTGGTAGGGGAATGGGGGATCATATATGACCTTGATGGACAAGAAGAATAAATCTATGCACAAGGACTTGGAAAGGAGTCCAATAAATTAGTTGAAGCCCTAACACTCTTTTTAGGACTTCAATTCATCAAGGAAATAGGAGTTACATTGGTAAAAGCATTCGGGGATTCAATGGTGGTCATCAATGCTCTGCATATAGAAATTAGAGAAGACTCTTCACCTCTAACAAAAATTATGAGCCAAATAAACCTCATAACCCAATCCTTACAAATATCATATCATCATGTGTTAAGCAAAAATAATAGCAAGCTGGATAGTTTGGTCAATAAAGGAACCACCCTTAAGCAAGCAGGACTTGAACTTAATTAGGGAATCACTTCATTATTCAATCCTCCATTAATACAAATCTTACGACTCGTGTTGCATGGCTCATCAACCAGGGAGAGGAACACGACAGAAGGAGGACAACAATCACACTAATTATTTGATGGAGAGGACGGTTGGGACTAATAGCACCCGCAGGAGAGACATGACATGCATCAATAAGAGGCCTGGACCTCACAACACTAAGTAGCAAAGCACATTCTAGAGAGGGAGGATCAAGTCTAAGTATGGAATGCCATTCTTAGAATATTGCTTGGTAACTAGCTCCTCCTATCACAAGTAAGCCCAGGAAGATAGAGTTACACTTCACTAGAATGATAGAGGGGTAACTCAGGTTGACTCACAATTAGAGCAGCTTCAATTAATAGAAATCCGTGTTCAAGAGGCATAGATGTCCTGTACTCGGTGTTTGTCCTACGACATTTCAGAGCTAGGGAGAGAAGTGAGGACCCTCCGAGAGGAGGTAAATGGTATACAATGGGTGATCACTAACATTTGTTGCAATCACCATGAACAAATATTGGATATTAACCAAGTTATTTAAGAAATAAAAGGGCTCATCGATGAACATGCAATTAGAGCTACGTGGTTGGAGAAAGACCTTAATTCCCATCTACAGTCCCAAGATTCATAATTGACTCCAAGTCATGCAACCTCACCTACCTCTAGACATCAGGGATCCGCCCCTACTGCTCAGGGGGACATGGCTATGGAAGGAGACAATAACGAGCAAGGCCCGACTCATAACTAGTAGGGTTTTTCTTTAAATATGAATATATGTAATGTGTTTTAAGTGTTTATATGTACTAAGAAAATATATCAGAATTTATAGCATTCTAGATTTTTGTTACTCTTTGAATATCAACAGTCGATATTGTAAATACAACAACACTATAGTTTTTGTAATAGGTAGCGATATACAGTTTTCAACAATTTCTAGACTATCCTACTATACAAAGCTCGTCATTCTCTATCAAGATTTATGTATTTTGTAACTTTTAGCTGTTTTAGATTTTAGGTGCAACTCCCTTTCAATATATATACTAATTGTTTATGTGAAAACAAATTGAATAAGAATATGTCGAATGAATTATTTACAATGTCATGGGACGGCATACTTATATAAATTGATTGTTTACAATGATTAATAGATAACATCCTTTCATTAGCCCATGCATTTTAGTTAAGATGTGTCCATTTATTTAATTATTGTTATTATTGTTTGTTATTTATTGGTGTGTGTGTGTGTGTGTGTTACATTTCCTTCCCCTTTAGAAATGCTTTGTGCTTGAAGCATTTTTATGCAAAATAATCTATCTCTTGTTTTGGCTCGTAATGCCTTCGGAGGATCCTATGTCTTGTAGCTATTATAGTTGTTGATATGAGATGATATGAATTACGAAAAATTGAGCAAAATTGTCTCACTATGAATGAGGTATGCAAACTATGTGTTAACAACTTTTGTGGTTTGCAAGATGATAAGATTCCACACTTTAATTTCTCGCATATTGATTTTGTGTTTGGTTAGTTAAATGATGACTATTATAATTAGGATGATGATAAGGAATCCTTATATCTTGCATCATGCTTTTGGAACCTTTATGTTTTGATACTTCTGGTAATTTATTGGTTGATAATATTTTGATTGGATCTTTATTAGTTCCTTTCTCCAGCATCTCAATTTTTACATTTGATGGATTCTTTATTTCAAAGGGATCAATTAGTTTTTTATTATCAATCACGAGTTCTTTGTTGGTAAGTTGATCTAGCTTCCTTATAGTGACTTCTTATCATCCTTTTTCTTCTTAATGTGTGAAACCAAACTTTGATTACAATCCTTAAGTAAGAAAATTCTTCATTTCTATCAACGATAAACCTTTCAACTCATTTCCGCATCTTTTGTACTAACTCTTGATTATCTTCAAGGATCATCTTTGAAATATATTTAAGGTCTTTTAACGATGGATCTTATGAATTTGACTTCATTGTAACATCTCGCAAAGTTATCATCTTCCTCTTATAACAAAATGTTAGATACTTTATCTTTGTGTTAAGATAAAAGTGCCTAATGTATCCATCCAAGCTTAACCTAGAATTATGTCAACTTGCTAGTTGTAGGTCCTTAATATCATATTATTATCATCAAAATTTGTTTCCTTTTCAATTATGCTTTGTTCTAGAACTATTACTTGATTCACTAAGTCATTGTTAATGTGATTTTTCTCAGATGGTTGGGAAAATGGCAATGATAATATCATTTCCTTGAATTGCCCCCTTAAGTTTGATCATACTAGTAGTGCATATTGTTGCGTCAAGAGGCACTTTCTACAACTCAGTATGAGGGAAAAGTGTAATTCCGTGCTCAATGTGGTTTTGAACTGTGGTACTTTAATAAAACAATAATAAAGTATTAAGTAAACAAAAACTTTACAATGTCGGCGTTATCCTAAACTTTAAAACCAAATATATATATTCCAATTAATTAAAACTAAAAAGATTAATTTAATTTGGATACTTCTTGTTGTACCATATGGGAGGGAAGATTATAAAGTAAGGTGATACTTCTTGCTCTATGATATGAGAGAAAAGATTATAAAATGAGGTTAAACTTTGTTACTAAGGAGAGGAAGTTATGTAAACGTTGTTACTAACAAGAGGGGGTTGTGTCCATCTCGATCTTATGTTGTAGTGAAATGTGTAGGGTCATAAGGTGCATTCACTCTACACACAACAATATAGTTTGGACATGGTTAACAGGCAGCCTACTCTTGAACGACGCAGTAAAAGTAGAGTGGTCGATGTGGGATACTAGGGTTATATGTAAAAATAATAAACCAACCTATCAAAGAACGGTTTAATGTGTATAGATAGGTATATCGTTGCATGTCGATCATTTTACCCACAAATTCTATGTGTTTTTGAAACCCTAATTCATATATTCCATTACAAATTGTGCCCATCACTACCATTTTTATTTTTATTTACCAAAATGGCAAAGGCTACATTATCTGCCACCATTTCCTCCACCTCTGTGGATGCTAATTTCAACAACAAATCCTACATCGTTTTCATAAACAATCTTGGGGTTGATGTGAAGGAAACCTTCGCCAATACTCTCTACCATTTCCTTCTTGATAGTGGATTGACGACTTTTCTTGACGATGAGGAGATTCAAATTGGATACAATATTACATCCCAATTAAAACACGTTGTTAGAACCATCGTCGTTCATGTGCAATCTTCTCTCCCTGATATGTAGAATCAGATTGGTACCTACTGATGTTGAAGTCAAAGGCCCCAATTATTCTAGTGTTTTACCGTGTCATGCCCTCTCAGGTTCGATGGACATTGGTTGATTATGCTTGATCCCTACAAACTCATGAAAATAAGTTTTCATATGATTTCGAACACTATAAAAAATTGGAGAAATGCATTTTCTCAAGTTGCAAACCACAACAGTTTCAAGCTTGAGACTTGTAATGGATGAGAACTCAATATTACTTGTTTGTTTTCCACCATTTATGAATAACTAGTGTAGATCTATGTTAACTCTGGATCTATCATGCGTTGAGAGGTATCAAATCACTTACTTATTTGTTTATCACGACTTCTATTCATCTTCTTCTAAATAACCAGTGCAGATCTATCTTAACTCTGGATTTATCATGCATCAAGAGGGATCAAATCCCTCGATATGCAAACCTTTTTTAAAATGCAAAACTTGAGGAGAGATTTACACCTTGAGGAATTTGATCTTTCTCGAAACATGATGGATCAAAAGTTAAGATATATCTACATCAATATACATTGATATAAATATGGAGTCTTTCATTTTTCATTGCTAGATTCCATATTGATTTCATCTATGAGCAAACCTTCGATATTGAAACTCTTATCTTCCTTTCAAATATTCCTTCATATACATTAATATTTCACTCAATCTTTTACACCTTATATGTATATATATGTATATGTATTGTACCTTTGATAAAAACTTTTATATATTTTTATACTTATTTTTTATAAATTAAATAACTTGAAAGTATAAAACTTTTTATTAGTTTTTTATAAATTAAATAACTTTGAAATTTTAAAACCCATAGTTTTATAACTTTGAGATTGAACCTTCCAACTTAAAGAGTTTTATAACTTTGAAATTGAACCTTCCAATATTTTTTTATAAATTAAATAACTTGAAATTTTAAAACCCAGAGTTTATAACTTTGAGATTGAACTTTCCAACTTAAGGAGTTTAATAACTTTGAGATTGAACTTTCCAACAATGTAGTATTATTTTATACTTTTGTGTATATAATTTGAAAGTCCTAATCCTTATCTCAACTCCCAACTTAAAAGGTTTTTTCCAAACGAAAAATAGCATTTCCTTGATATTCAAAGTGAATCAAAGGTAAGAAGTTACATCAGCGTGATAAGATATCATTCACAAGCAGAGTCAAAGGACCAGATAGCACTGGGACTGATGAGTCACTCTTCATAACATCCCCACCAAAGGTGGATGACTATCCAAAGTTGTCCCTAGAGAAGATACAGATATCCTAGAAGTATTATCCAATTAAGGGCTCTGGGAAGTGTAAATACAATCACGTAGAGGTGATGTTTAGCAAAAACAATAAAATATACCATTTAGGTAAATAAATGCCATACTTATGAAACAAGTCGAGTAGGGCAGAAAGAGCAAAGCTCATCTAAAACAGTTGAATAGTAGCTTCCCCAATGACTATACCTTCACAGTATTCCGTAAAGGATAGTAGGCTTGTAGCCAATAGAATACATTCCTTGGATAAGAAGTCTGCCTTCTCATTATATTCCCTATAGACATGTTGATAATCAATCGATGTAAAGGAGGCTGAAAGATCTTTGATGTTTACACACCAAGCCTCCAAGTCCAGGGTAGTGAGAGAAGAGATGCCTTTAGCCAAATTTATAATAACAAAAGAGTCTCCATATATATGCATCCTTGGGAGCCCAATTTATTTTAAGAAATACAATAGTTCCCAAAGGGCCATAAGCTTTGCTCTAGTGTTGGTACTTTTACCACAGCCCATCTTGATTTTGAAATGATGTGACTGACAGATCAATAATAAGATTCCTTCTCCCCAATTTAAGTCTATTGCATCTCCATCAAAGAAACCCGAAGGGTAAGAGAGGACAGGAGGGATGCCTTTGTTTCTTACTTTTTCCCCCCTACCATGTGGCACTTGGTAGGCAAGAACATTTTGCATATTAATGTGGCCTAGTCTGTTAATATCTAGTTTTTTGTCCTAAAAAATATAGTAGTTCCTGGTCTTCCACAAGTTCCAAATGAAAAAGAAGGGAAGATAGAGAAGGTCACCCTTTCTTTTGGGGCAGTTTTCAATATTTTCCAGCATTGAAGTGTTAGTCCAAGTCATGGAGCAATTATTATATTTGTGGAGGAAGTTGATGGTCGCATGTGCAAATGTACAGTCAACAAAGAGGTGTCTAACTGATTCATCTTTGTGTTTGCAGAGGCCGCATCTGCTGGGTCCACACTAGCCCTTCTGAACAAGATTATCCCGGGTATTGATTTTGTTTTCAATAACCAGCCAAACAAAAAATTTAATTTTCTAAGGTATGTTAAAGTGCCACAGTTGTGAGTGGATACTGTACTGAGCAAGAGACAGATTGGATGACATAATGAGATCATATGCCAACTTGGATGAAACCATACCATTCTTTGAATTATGCATATAGAGGAGGGAGTCCTCAGTATTCTTGATTTTGATACCTCCATGTGTAAGGCCTTTAACATAATCAGACCATTGTCCATTCCACAAACCCCCCAAATGAAAATCTGCAGCATAATACCAATAACCTTGATTGTTATTCCCAGATTCAAGGTTCTGTGCATGAGCAAGACGAGTGATCCCATAATCAGAAAGATAATCTCTAAGGTCTTCAGGGAGGATATAGAGAGCATTAAGTCCTGTAATGGGATCAAATCCCAGCCTAATATTCATCCACTTTCCCACTTTCCACACAAGTTTGTAATTAATCTATGACATAGCTCTGATAAAACCATTCCGAATATAAGAAGTGCCTGTAACAGGAAAGTTCTGAGATCGAATACAGACCTCAATAGACTTGTCTTTAAGGTATTTTTGGGCTATAATCTGACTCCATATACCGCTTCCCTTCAATAGCTTCCACAAAATTTTGAGTTCCTAGAGAAGTCTTGAACCAATCAAGGTGTTGGATGTTCCAACCTCCATATTCATGGGGAGCAGCAATAGAGTTGCCAATCCGCCCAATGTATTTTATGCTTACCATCAGAGCTTCCCCATAAGAAAGTGAAGATCCATCGTCTTAAAGATTTCAAAATAGACTTGGGTATGCGCGCCAAATCAAACCAATATACAACCAGACCAGTGAGAACCGACCTAATGAGGATGACTCTGCCACCAAGTGACAGGAGTCTGTAGGTCCAATTGTAGATCCTTTTCTCAAACATAGAAACTATCCACCTCCAGTCAGTACTACGATACCCCAGGGGTTTGAGGTGGTAACCCAAATATTTAAAGCCAGTAGTAATGGGATCCATCTTGAAGGGGAGAAAGGCATAGATGAGCATCCTAGTTTCCTCATCAATATCATTAAATAAGAAGGAGGACTTCTCAATACTTACAGTCATACCGGTGGCAAAACAGAAAAGAGCAAGGGCCTCTTTATAAGCATGCCATTCATCCACAATACCCAATCCAAATAATATAACATCATTGACAACAACAAAAAGGTGAGTTAATGATGGTCCACGTTATACTTTTTCATGTATAACTTAAAATTAACTTATACTTCAAATGTTGTGATTTTCGAACGATAGTTTTCCACTCGCAAATATGGTTTACAGTTTCCTTAGAGACCGTTGGAGATCAACTAAGAGAATCATGTTCTTAAATGATCATGTTAAAGTCCGATTGGGTATTCTCAAACTTTAGTTAGCTTGGAATATTTTAGTAATACCCCCAATTTTCCAGTGTGATTATGAGAGGTCATGATAGTTATAACAAGTAGTCAGAAGTGCATTTACAGTTAGCAGTTATGCTTTTATATTTCCATTAACTTGTCAGTTAATAATACACTAGATTAGTGTCAACTTTGTTTAATATGAAATTGTGTGATCTGTATTTTTGGTAGTTGATATAAGTATACATTAGCGCAATTACTTAATTTGTGGTCGGTAATTATGGATAGTTCATAAGTTACAAGTTAAATATCAAGAACAAGCTATTTTTTTCTATGCTTAGTTTCATGAACTGCCCGTTATACATGCATCAACTATAAGTTATTTATGCATCAACTGCAAGTTATCCATGCATAGCTACTAGTTAGTTTTTATATTCTTTTTTTTTAATTGTTTATTTCAGATTTGGAACAACTATCATAAAATCAATCTAGACAATACACTTGTCTCATCAGTCTGCAATCTAGGAAAAGCATAGGCACTAGTCCACCCCAAATTATACTAACACAACCACTTAACTTGTGGTTAGTGAACACCAATAGACCACAAGTTAAGTGCCACGAATAAGTTATCTATTACTTGTTCTCTCCTTCTTCTAGTTAAACAGGTTGCATCAACTATAGGCCACAAGTTAAGTGTCACGAATAAGTTATATGTTATTTGTTCTCTCATTCTTTTAATTAAATGGGTTGCATCAGCTAAGAGTGATCCATGCATCCGCTACTAGTTATTTTTTATATTATTCTCTTTGTAATTGTTTATTTCAAATTTGGAACGACAGCCAAAAAATCAATTGGGACAGTACACTTGTCTCATCCTTGTGCAATCTAGGAAAAGCATAGGTGTTTTTTTTTTGTAACTAGGGGAAAGGACAACCGGAGCTGGGATGGTACTCGCGTGACACGGGGTCCAGGGATCCATTCCCTCTACCACTATACCCCTAGGTGCCCCACACCCACTGCAAGACATGGGACACAGGTAAACCCGGGTGGGATTTGATCTCGTGACCTCCAATTTACAACAAGTGACTTCATAACAGCTCAACCGCCAAAGAGCCACACCCATGTGGGCTGGAAAAGCATAGGTGTTATTCCACCCCAAATTCTAAGATATAAACACCTATCGGTGTAAAAATATAAACACATATTGGTGTAACTAGCATTCAATATGAAAATGCGTAGGATAGTTGGTTGGTTATCTCTGTATAAAATATGCAGCTACAAAGGTGGCTCATATTTTTATTTCTTTCTCACTATTCTATTTAGGTTTTTTTTCCAATGACAATATTTACACCGATAGGTGTTTTTA
>LPNX010381499.1:961677-1069638 GCA_001517045.1 Pseudotsuga menziesii
ACTAGAATAAGGCGAGAATAAGTAACTGATAACTTATTAGTGGCACTTAACTTGTAACATATCGGTGTTCGCCACCCACAAGTTAAGTGGTTGTGCTAATTGTATTTGCTCTTGAGATTATTTATTTATTTTTTTAATTTTGTGCCTTGTTTGTATAGCAAACTTTTTTTTTCAATAGAAAATTTGGGTTGTAAGTGATCATAAGTTGATTGTGGTAAAAAAATAATGTATAGTTAAAGGCTAGGTTAAACATAGTATAAAATAATCATGACCAAAAATCGAATAAAAATGAAACTATGATACCAATAAAATGAACAATAATTCATTTAGTAGCAAATATAGTAAGAAATCTATATAAAACAACAAATAAATAATTGAAAAATAACGTAATGCATAAATGATTTACAATGTGCTGACATGATATATGCATGGACTAGTCCATGGTTGATATGTCATGTTTCCTTCATTAGATCGTGCCTTTTCGTTAAAATATGTTCATTCACTTAATTATATGTATGTGTTTATTACACACTAAGGTGCAATACACGAGAGACTAAGTGAGATGGTACCTAGGTTCAAAGCCCAATAATGATAAACTTACAAAATATATAAAAAACAACTAATCATGAGTAAAATAAAAAGTGGTTAATGTTCTTCGTTTTCAATATAATGGATCATGGAAATTATATGAAAAAAGAGAGTAAATGACAGGATACGCAAGAGAAATCAAAGTGAACATATTTCACGAACCAAAGGCTTGAAAGTGGAGAGAAAGAAGATTGGAATTAAACGACAAAAGTCAAGTGGTGATAATGAGGATTTTCAACATTGGCAAGAAGATTTTAATATTTATTTATTTGGATTTTATTTTATTTTATTAGTCAATATTTATTTATCTCTCTGATGCTTGATAAAATAAATTATTTTATTAACCAACAATCATTTCAAATTATTTTATTGATTAACATTCATTTTTATAGGAGGTTCCATTTTTCATTCTCCTCTCCATGCTTCTTAGTGATGAATAAATATGTATTAAGATTCTTCCAATACAAATCACTGGAAAAAAATGTGTTGCAGAAACATAGAGATAATGATTAAAACCGATGAGTAACTAACATGTTCTATGTTTTAAAAAGATGACAATCAATATACGTACAACAATTCTAATCTACACTTGTGACAAAATAAATATTATAATTAAATAAATGAATTTGGAATTTTGGTTTATACCTAGGTAATTATTTCATTGTACTTACACCGAGGTAATAATTTGAATTATTGGTGATGTAATTGGCAATCGTAGAACACCTTGTTAGGGACAGAATCATGGTGCCTCTATGTAAATATACTACATACAAGTCACAATACACTTCAATTAAGGGGGCACATGGTCAGGGCAAGGTCACTTTATCAGGCATGAAGGCAAGACTGACTTGTCTATTTGGGTATCCAAGGTGAAAGAGGGATGGATGGCTAAAACCTGACTTTCTTCCCTAAACCCACTGGTTGGTAGTATAACTAAAGAATTACCTAAATAACTCTGTGATCATAGTCATGTAAGTTTGATAGCCCCCATCGATATATATAACTCCTTTCAAGTTCATGCAAGTTAGGGTATCGATCTCTGCCTCATCTAAGTTTGATGACCCCATTAATATGTGCACGGATCCTTTAATGACTAACTCACACCTCGCCTAACTTACCTCACCTAATAGTGTATCCACTTGGCTATCGACAACTCCCACTTGTTCTCCACTCGTTCGTTTATGCAGGAGGTTCTTCTATCTTTCGGCTTCGGGGTGTCTATCTTGAGTGGTATCACTCCATATGCGGTAGTTATCCTTCAAACCTCAAGGGGAAAGTAGCAAGCCAACCAACCTCAAGCAAGTAGTGTCGATCTAACAAAGATCCAACCAATGTATTCTGGTTTATAAACTATAGGGCAACTTCTTTCCTCTATTGTGTATGGAAGCAACATAAATAGCTCCAATGTAAGGTGGGAACGAATTGAGAATTGTTTCATGTGAATCCATGCAGAGGGATGTGTGTATCTGTTGCCATGTTAATTAGTTGTTCCAGTTTTAATTGTTGGAGAAAAATCTATTGGCAACAACAATTATGAAGAGCTTGCACAATTAAACTCTCAAATTGAAATTAAACATATAGCAATTCAAACCAACAATAAATCCACTGTCAAATATCTGCAAGATAATTTATTTGTGTTTTAAGCTAATTAAAGGGATTGTATAAATTACATCTATGGACCAGAAATTAACGACTACAATTAAGAATTCCAAGGATTGAATTTCCCAGAAATCATTTGAGTTTATAAAAATGCATTGATGTTTAAGGCCAGCTAGTAATTTGTGTTATATGTATGGAACCTACATATATTTTTTAATCAGAATCTCATGGAGCACGTTGCAGAATGCACCAATCTCCTTCAGAGCAATGTCTTGTTGGAGAGTGAAAGATTGAAATTGTGCTATTTAGGTTTTAACAATTTAGTGTTGAGAATAATAAGGATGAGGAGATCTTTATTGTACTTTCTTAGTGTTGTTGGTCTCATAACTTAAGATGACATGAACTTGGAGATTAATGTTTAAGCATCTTCATAAGTCAACATATCTTAATTAATTTTCTCCTGCAGAGCCATGATTTTAATAAATGTATGATGATCTCAGTCCACCGCCACGTCGTGGACACCATTTTATGAGGCTGAGATCACCTTTACAAGCCAATCTCATTTAAGAAAAATAGTTAATAAAATTACAGGTTATAGTCTTGACTTTAGAAATACAAAAAAAATACTTCCACCAACATGAATAATACCTTCATGAAAACTATATTGTCTTCCATTGAGAACATAATAACAAAAGTATAAAATTTGTGATTGATGAAAGCAACAAAAAGATGATAAAAAAACCCAAAAATATGACATAAACTCGAAATTTTATACCAAAATAATTCAATATTGTTAACTTCTATAAAAAAAAAACAATTAAAAATTAATATACCTCAATGAAAGGAAATTTTCACACACTTAATGCTTGAACCTCTAAAAAGTACTCCTATTATCACCAAACACCGTTAGATCCTAAATAATGCAAATGATGGATAATATCAGAAAGCTAATACAAACACTAACAAAACTTCAACATACCTTGTGCTTTTATTAAGTGTATCTTCGTCTCTCTATTTACAATGACTTGTATGAAAAAATAGATATTAATTATTTTTGTATGGAGATATAATAATTAAATATAATATAATTAATTTTTATAGTTTAAAAAAAATCAAATATAAAAGCTAGAATCTGACTCAAATAGAAAGGAGTCGCCACCAAATACAACTTAAAACATCAAAGATTGTTAACTCTGGGAGCTATTGTGCATCCACTTCATAACTCCATTTATCTCCACTTCATAACTCCATTCATCTCCTTGTGAGTGCCTTTTCACACCCATATAAAAGGAAAATATAACTTAAATGATAATTCAACAAAATAGTGTAATGCTTTATCATACAAAAATAGAAAAACGTAAAGCTACCCACATGCCATAACTAATCAAACACATGCCAATATAATCATGATCATCTTTCAACCGATAACCATGAACCGCATCATACTATATTATAACAAATACGTTGATTAAAAACATCCCATGTCTTAAAAAAAATGGAATTTTATCCACATCATCTAAATAGTAATTGATATATAGAAGTATGTCTCACCATGTCCAAACATAATAGAACTATCAATCTATCCACAACCAAGTGTTGAAGCTAGAATATGAAGTCGTCTCATTTAAAGAATTGGAAAAGTCAAATGCTCAATTACACACAAGCTTGAATAGCACTAAATTGTTGAACGAGATTCTCAATTATCAAAAGTCACCATTCATCACAATAAGGTCTGGGTCAAGTCTATGATGAGATCAAAAATACTCTTGAATAAGATAAAAGCAAGGAAAATGAAGAAAAGTCTAAAAGTTATGTAAATGCTTTCAAAGGCTCAATCGATCATGAAAGTAGTAATAAAGGAAATGATTGCCCATAAGTAACAAGAATGAGTTTAGAAGAGTTGTTCTATTAAGAAGGCCTTTTACACCTTAGTATCAAAATCTTTTTTTTGCTATTGTTTCATGTAATAATTTTGGTTATAAAACAATGGGTTGTAGAGATGGTGCAAGAAGTGATCATGGGAGAAATTAAAATAAAGGTCTTTATGAAACCTTAAAGGATGGTATTGTGAGAAACAAAACCAAAAGTTCTTATGGGTTTACTGACAGAAACTGCAATTCATTTGCTCCCCTACTTGATACTAAATGTTATACGTGTAATAACATAAAGAAGAAGGAAGAAGATGTCCTTGCTAAACATAAAGAAGAATACTCAAAGGTTTGGGGAAAGAAGCAAAAAGAAGAAGAAGAAAAGAAGGAAAAATGTAGGCTTGCACTCTAGGCTCGAGATAAAGGGAACGAATGGTACATTAACAGTGGATGTTCAAAAGACATGACAGTGGAGTAGACCAATTTCCTCACCTTAAAAGAAGAAAAAGGAGGCAATGTAACTTTTGGGGATAATTCTTCTACAAACATAGCTAGAAAAGTACCATTAGTCTTGATAATGGGGAAACTAAAAAACAAAATGTGTTGTACGTTAAAGGACTGGAACACAATATTCTAAGTGTAATTCAAATGTGTGATCAAAGTTATAATTTCATATTTAATTCTAAAGACTGTAAGATAAGGAAAGAAGATTCAGGAAGGTTAGTGGCAAATGCAATCAAAACCTCAAAAAATATATACATGCTCAATGAAGTCAAAAAGAAAAAGAAAAAAAATTGGGAGTGGTATCCTTCTCTTCTCACCACAAAGTGCTTGAGAAGAAGCACAAGCCCAGGGGAAGCAACCCTTTTCCATTGATGTCAAAGGGAGAGAAGATGCAAACAGGAGGAGAGTTACAGACAAAGGAAGAATTGCAGGCATAAGGAGAGTTGCATACAGAGGGAGTAATTACAATATTGTTCCAAATTTGAATAAAGGGTTTCCATCAATGACAAAGGGGGAGATTGTTGGAAATGTTTTTTTCATTGATGTCAAATACAAGGGGAGACTACAAATGTCCAACACAAAGATTGCAACTTTGAATATTGTTGGAAATATTGTGTAATTTATGCCCAGTTTGGATACCCTGTCTCTAAATAGCATTTTTTCTCTAAAGACCGAGTTCATATGGGAGCATATGATATATGGTTGAAAATATAATTCCAATACCTTTCCAACAGTATATGGAAACCCTTTCAACTCCATAAGACTAGGGAGATATTAAGTGTTAAAATAACCCTGCCATACTATTAGGTTGGCCATACCAGAATATTGAACAATGTTAGGTTGGCCCTACCAAGATATTGAACAATGTTATGTCAACCCATAAAAGTAAATTAAAAATGCCTTAAATAAGAGGGAACTCAGTCTCATTTGCTCATCCATTCATCACTTAAATATCTCCTCTTAGGAAGTGCACAGTTGTAAGAAGAGTAGAATATGTGTCTCTAGAAGCGTTTCTAAGATGTTCTCTTGAGGATTTTGTGGGATATTTGAAGATGCTTTATTGAGGTTTTTTCTAAGGTTTTCTAAGGTTCTTTAAGGAGGAGGCGTACTTATGGAAGAGGAAGCATCGAATATGTGATATATTCTTCTTGGATGGAACTTTCACTGCTAGGAACTTTCATTGCTAGGAAGAGTCTTTTATAGTTTGCTTTGAGATGTGATATTGTAATATTTTCTAAGGGTTCTTCTCTAGATGAGGCTCATGTAGAAGGTAATCATGCCATATTTTAAAACTAGTTTGAAAACGATCTCACGACAGATTGTGGAGCATATCTTAGGCAGGCTTTGAGGTAGATTGAAGCAGATTATGAAGCAAATTTGAGGCAGGTTATGAAGGAAATTTGAAGCTAATTATAAGCTAATATTTGAGGTGATTATGTCAGAATTCATGTACCCAATTGTTTAGTAGATTGGTGCCTACATATTACTGAGTTTTTGCTCAATGGAGGAGATCAGTCTCTCCAATAGGTTGGTGCCTACATATTGTTGAGTTGGTCCTAAATTGAGTAGATTGGTGTCTATAGTAGGTTGGTGCCTACATATTGTAGAGTTGGTGATCATTTGTGGGGGCTGGTATTTACAATAAGTTGGTGCTACAAAAAATTTAACAGTAGGTTAGAGCCTACATTAATATATGAAGTTAAGTTTTGTAGTTTTCTCCCAAAAGGGTGGGACATGTTAAATTCTGTGTATAGTGATTTGAGTTTATTTGTATTTACTATTTCAAATTAAATGAATGATTGATGAATGTTTAAAGTAAGAAAAAGTATATTATACCGATTCATGCGCGCCCCCCCCCCCCCCCCCCCCCCNTTGAAACACAATTTAACCAAGTAATATTCAACTGACCATGTTAAGGAAAAATCCAAGATAATACTGCAACTATGAAATCATGAAGTGGTAGCACCACCAATAATCACCAAGAACTCAAATATGTTGGAACCCAAAATATGGTGATGTACAAAACAAAAGGCCAGGGTAAACAACACCATAGTCATTGGAAACATATGATAACTTGCCCATCCATATTCGTATAACAAATAAAACCATTGCTTAGAACTTCTATCATGAGTTAATGATAGAAAAGAGGGTAAGGTAAAGTAAGTTTGGAAATTGAACAAAGGTAAAGTAAGATAAGAAAGAAATGCAAAGGTGAGTACTATGAATTTTCATAATATGAAAAGAAGCCACAAGGAAACCCAAAACCCAAAGCATGATGGGACATCAAAACCAAAGCTAGGTCTCAACTATGGTTAAGAGAATAGGGTCATGAACTTAAAGGTAAATGCATAACCTCACGAGGCTCAAAAATTAATCAAAGATATGAACCATGAGGGTGAGCAACATACACCAATGGACACTCATAAGAATTAACATAAAAACAAGTCACATTGTAGCTCACTAACAACCATAAAAAAACAAACAAACCTAAGGTCGGGGGTGTAAATTTTCCTTTAATATTCAAATAGGGCTAAACAGTGCATTCCAAATATTTATTGATAACCACACATGAATATCTTTTACAGTATGTAGTGGAATATAAAACTAAGAAATAACTCACAACATCACAGCATATAAATGACACACTTCTTTTGGGTATGTAAACCCCCATAAAAACCCAAGATGGGAAAACCAGTGCATCAATTAGATATTGATTTTATTATGAGAAAATATGGAACATTATAATCACTGCAAATTCACCCAAACCTGGTGAATGCAGTACCAGGTAGAATCACTGGGAAAATCCCATCTAAACCTCAACACCCTCCTGTGTGAATGTACGGCCCAGCTGTACGAAGCTCGGTGATCCTGTTGCTCGCTCCTCTATCTTCCCAGCTAAATCCTCTACCTTAATTTTTTTCCCTGTTTGTATCTTGTCTCCATCGAAATACGTGTGTCCTCTCAACCAATTGATCTCTCTTTTATAACTTTAGCTAAAGTGAAAACCCTAATTTCACTTTCACTTTAACTAGTGTTTCACTAAACTTAATAAACAATTATATCACTTTAGTTATTTTCCAAAGTAAACTTAGGAAAAATAATTAAATACAATTGGCTTCCTAATTTAAGTCTTATGCATGAAAAAACACATGCATGCAAGAAGACCTTCCTTGTTGCTGCTAGTTTAACACTCCCTCTCAACGAGGAAGGGATTCGATAGCAACCCCAATTTATCCCTGAACTTCACAAAACTTTGTCTGCAAAGTGCCTTTGTGAAAATGTCTACCACCTACTTATCTATTTGTATGTACTCCAACTAAATAGTTCCTCTTTGAACACAGTATCTCAAGAAGTGGTATATGATCTCTATGTGTTTGCTCCAGTCATGGAACACTGGATTCTCAAATAACCTGATGCCACTCAAATTTTCACAATGAACTATTGTAGCCTCTAGCTCACACTCAAACAACCCTGCAAGTAACTTCCTCAACCACATACCCTCACAAGCAGCCATGTTGGCTGCCATGTACTCAATGTCTGTCGAGATCAATGCAACTGACTTATGCTTCCTGCTGAAACAAGAGACAACCCCTGATCCAATGTTGAAACAGTAACCTAAAGTAATCTTATGGTCCTCTACACATCCTATCGAGTCAGCATCTGTGAAACCTGATAACTATACACTCAGCTTGCGCTCATAAACCAATCCATACTCCATTGTACCTTTGATGTAGCGAAGTTTGTGCTTCGCAGCTGTCCAATGCACTCTCTGAGGGTCCACCATGAACTGACTCAATGAGTTGATTGCAAAGTCGATGTCTAGTTGAGTGTTGACCAGATACATAAGCGATCCGATAAGCTTATGATACAAGGTAGGATCAAATCCGTCTGACCCTAATACATCAATATTCCTCTAGTTGGAAACTAGAGGTGCGACCATAGGCTTGCAGTCCTCAATCCTAAATCTCTTCGGGATCTCTACCGCATACTTCCCCTATCTGATGAAGAAGCATCCATCTCTCCACCAAACCTCCAAGCCCAAAAAGTAATTCATTATCCCAAGGTCCTTCATCTTAAACTCCACTGCAAGTTTGGACTTTCAATCTCCAATCAGCCTCTCATCTCCTGTCAAAAAGAGATCATTGACATACAGGACCAATATGAGAGGAACCTCACTTGTCAACAAGTATAGGTTGTGGTCAGCCTCACTTCGCTGAAATCCCATCTCCCGTAGATAGTTGTCAATCCTTGAGCACCATGCTCGAGGTGCTTGCTTGAGCCCATAAAGAGCTTGATGCAATCTGCATACATGTGTCTCCCTATTTTCCACATCAAACCCCTCTGGATGCTCAATATACACCTCCTCCTCTATCACTTTGTTAAATAAGGCAGTCTTGACGTCCATCTGATGGACACGCCAACCCATCTCATCCGATAGTGAGATAATGGTCTGAATGGAAGAATACCTGGAAACAAGGGCGAAGGTCTCCTCATAATCAATACCCTCCTTCTATGAAAACCCCTTTGCCATGAAGTGCGCCTTGTACTTCTCCATGCTTACTTATGTTGCATGCTTCACCTTGTAGATCCATCTGGATCCCACCTCCTTTTTCCCTTGTGGCATCGGCACAACCTCCCATACCTGGTTTTTCATAATGGATCCATACTCCTCAACCATAGCCTTCTGCCACACATCATGTTGTGCAGCCTCCCCGAAGCTAGAAGGTTCAGATTCAATCAAATCTGTCATCAATTCCATCTAACTAAGCCTCTCTGGTGGTACACTTCATCTAAAAGATCTATGTGGAGGATCAACCTGCCTGGAATCCTGTATTGTGGACCTAAACCACTTAGGTCGTGGCCTAGTGTCAACCTGTTGCGGCTGCTGGATATCCGTCTCCTATTGCAGCTCATCCTCAATGACTGTAGGATCATGTCCACCTGACTCCCTCTGACCACCAGAACCTATGCTCTATGTTTGTACATGTACCTGTACATCTGGCTCCTCCAACTTGACTCCTGATTCCTATGTTGGTTGTTGCTCTGTTGGTAAGTCCAGAGATCTCTGCAAGGCCCTAACCTCATCAAATTGGACATGCCTGCTTACAATAATCCTCCTGTGAGTAGTAATGTAAACTCTATATGCCTTTGAAATCTCGTTGTAACCAACAGGTAACCCCTTCTCTCCGGAAGGGTCCAACTTCTTCCTATTGTCAGCATGAACATGACAATAGCAAACACTGTCGAATATGCAAATGTGACTCACATCTATCCTAGTGCCTATGAATACCTCCTCCGGTGTCTTCCTCCCCAAATATTTGTGGGGACACCTGTTCTGAATGTATACTATAGTCCTGTACGCCTCAGCCCAGAGGAATAGTGGTAATCCCTGATCAAATAGCATGGCCTTGGCTGCTCCAACCATCGTCCTATTTTTTCGCTCTGCAACTCTATTCTACTATGGGGTATGGGTCACAGTGTGCTCCTTCTTGATCCCGTATGACGAACAATACTCCATGAACTCATTGGAGGTGTACTCACCCTCATTGTCTGTTCTCAACACCCGCATCTTCTTTCTTGTTTGGTTCTCCACAAGAGTCTTTAACTCTCGGAACCTCTCAAAGACCTCTGCCTTGGCCTTCAGGAAATAGATCTAGGTTTTCTTGGAATAGTCATCAATGAAGGTTATGTAGTAACTGTAACCACTGAACGAATGGACACTCATAGGTGCATAAACATCCGAATGCAACAAGTCCAAGGGCTCCTTAGACTTGTGCTCACTATGTGGGAAAGGCTTCCTCATGTTCTTCCCAAAGCACAACCCTTGCAGTGGTTATGCTTTTCCTTCTGTACTTGAGGAACTCCAATGACTGCCTGTCTCAAATGCTTCAGTGCTCCATGGTGTAAGTGTGCCATCCTCCTAGGCCACAACTCACCCTGACTACTGTTGTTGCTGGTAACTAGAGCCTTTGCAGTCTCAAAGTGTAATCTGTACACTTTCCCTCTCCTTCTACCAATCACCCGATCCAAGCTCCTATCTGACCCCTTGGGCCTGATATACACTATATGGTCATGGAAATTCACCTGATATCCCTTGTCCTCCATAGTGGAGACTGATATAAGGTTCTTGGTCAGACCTAGAACATATAACACATCAGCAAACCTGAGAGGTTTTCCAAACTCCCTCTCAAATGAAACAATGCCAAATCCCTGCGCCTGATACCGCACATCATCACCCAGCTCAACGTGGCTCCCTTTTCCACCCTCCTGCAAGTCTCTGAAGAATATATGTTGTCTAGTCATGTGACTAGATGCTCCATTGACAATGTACCATATGTTTCTCCATGTGGTGCTTTCCATGCAAGCTATCAAGCAAAACTCCTCATCGAAGTTCCTACTAAACTCATCCACCTCTGCAGATCTGGCCATCTGAGTGTTACTCTTCTTCTTCCTCTCTGGTCACTAGGAGGAAAAGTGTCCCTGCTTGTGGCAGATAAAACACTTGACCTTTGACACATCAAGGTTCTTCTTATTGTCCTTCTTCCTCTTTTCCTTCCCCTTGCTCTTCCATTTAAGGGATAGAGCCTCCACATCCACAATTTGTGGGGAACTACTAGATGATCCTGATCCTTGACCCATGCGGGTCTCCTCTTGCACAAATTCATCCCATAGTCTCTACCAATCAGGGAGCTTCTCCCTAGCCACAACACCTTTGACAAAGGTGTCCCATGGCTTAGAGAATCCATTGAGGGCTATCTAAACTAGCTCCTCATCCACTGTCTTAGAGCCAACAGTTCCAAGCCCATCCCTAATCTGTGTGAGCCTCATGAGATAAGGCACCACTCCTTCTCCTTTGGTCATCTTAATGTTGCGCATCCTCTCTTGCAACACCATCTTTTAGTTCTCTTTCTTGCTTTGGTATAGACTCTCCAAATCTGCCCACATCTCTGTTGTGGTCTTCTTACCAAAAAGGTGAGGAACTATATGGTCCTTCACTCCATCCATGATAATCAACATGGCTCTGGAATCAATCTTCTTCCATGCTTCTAGATCTTCCGCATGTGTGGGTGCAACCTTCATGGATTCAATGTGCTCCTCTGCATCACTGGCATCTAGGATCCTTGTGATCCTTTCTTTCCATGTAGGAAATTTCTAAGCAACCTGGAGTCTATCCTCAACTCCCAACTACACGGCCATAGTGAAGTGCACCTATCAAACCCTGGATCTGGAAGTCTAGGCTTGTGTCTTCCTATAGATCTACCCCTGATCTATTACTGTTGTTGCAAATCTCTCAGCTTTAGCTCACCAAAGCTCTTATACCATGTAAATTTTCCTTTAATATTCAATTAGGGCTAAAGCGTGCGTTCAAAATATTTATTGATAATCACACATGAATATCTTTTACAGTATGCAGCAGACTATAAAACCGAGAAATAACTCACAACATCACAGCATAAAAATGACACAGTTATTTTGGGTATGTAAACCCCCAAAAAAATCCTAGATGGGAAAACCAGTGCAACAGTCAGATATAGATTTTATTATGAGAAAATATGGAACATTGCAATTACTGCAAATTCACCCAAACCTGGCGAATGCAGTACTCGACAGAATCATTGGGAAAATCCCAACTAAACCTCAACACCCTCCTGTGTGAGTGTACGGCCCAGCTGTACGAAGCTCGGTGATCATGTTGCTCGCTCCTCCGTCTTCCCAACTAAATCCTCTGTCTGACTTTATCTCCATGTATGTATCATGTCTCTATCGGAATACAAGTGTGTGTCCTCTCCACCAATTGATCTCTCTTTTATAACTTTAGGTAAAGTGAAAACCCTAATATCACTTTCACTTTAACTAGTGTTTCACTAAAGTTAATAAACAATTATATCACTTTAGTTATTTTTCAAAGTAAACTTAGGAAAAATAATTAAATACAATTGGCTTCCTAATTTAAGTCTTCTGCATGCAAGAACACATGCATGCAGGAAGACCTTTCTTGTTGCTACTAGTTTAACAGGGGGAATATTTAGATATGCAAGGTAAATAAACATATACAAAGTAGGTATGGGGAAATATAAAGAAACATAATCAACCAAAGAAACAACTCCATGTAAGCACTCAAGAAAACATTCATAAAATAAAAATGCACATGAAGGGATGAGCATCCAAACAATGTGCATCCACCATAATTCTAAGACTGCCAAAATTTTTGTGACAATCACACCAAGGATGGGGGTATCTAATTTTCTCTTTAAGATGGTTATATAGTGGAGATAGAAACCATACACAGGAAGAGGCTTAATAGACAACTCAAAGGGTCGAGCTCCTATCTCCCCAAATCCAAGACATGAGACCAAGCAGCATGGGGAGAGAAGGACAAACCTTAAAAACCCTTAATTAACTTCAACCATTAGATATACCACCAATGGATGAGATAACCACAAGTTCACTCATCACCCCATTCACATTAAATTCCATTTGAAAAATATATTACAATGATGGATAAGTGGTTACTTACAAGACCAATCACCAAGCAACCAAATCTCAAGGGTGGTGATGCCAATGATTACCAATAAAAAAAACACAAACCTTTTCCCACAATGATTTTCAAATTCTCAACAAAGCCGACCAAGTCATTGCTTGAACCTTCCAATAATCAACCAACACTTTTCCATATTAAACAAATAGATAAAAAAACGTGCCAACAATAAGTGTCAATGGGCGTAGTGGTTACATCCATATATCTAAAGCTTTGACAACATGGGCTCAATACAAGATCCACCAATTGAAAGGTAAGGAACCATATAGTGGTACAATGAAAACCTTGAGCCAACCAAATCAAAACAACCATGAATGTCACCATGTGACGTAGAGCCTATTACCAATGCTACAAAACCCAATCATTTACTTATAACCAAAGCAACAATCAAATTCCTGCTAAGCTTCATAGTAATTTGCAAACATCATTGATGCATTAGTTAACATGTAGAGCACATAGGGTATTCAAAGTGTTCAACAAACTTGTATTTTATATATGTGCATTTCCAAATAGGCCTTTATTTGTATTGCATAGGTGCCACTATATGAAATCATATTGAATAAAAAAAACCTGATCTACCACCCTTTTCCATGTTAAACACATATGAATAGAGAATAAACATCATATAAAAACATGTTCCAACCGACACATGATATTGAACCAAATGGACATGACTAACAATAAAAGAACAAAGACGTCATCGTGAATCAATAGAAAGAAGTAGATCTATGTTAAAGTTGATGTTAACACTTCCAACCCTCCTATCATAGCAAAATTTATCCCTCCCATACAATAGGTGGTGGGCCCATCTCAAGTTTAAGTTAGAACATAAAATGAAGAGGAATTTGACAAGGAAAAGGTCGAGGATCAGTTTATAGGCTATCTTTAGGAAAAATCACAATTTTACAAAAACAAAGAATCAAGGTTAAAATCACAATGCTTTATGATTCCAACATTATAGACCAAAAACTCAATTAACAACTTGATACACCATACTTTCTCTTTTAGTTATAGGGCCTAGCATCAATGCATTATGTGAAAGGTGTAGATGGGTCAAAAGAAGGCCCACCAAGACACAGTTGTTGCTAAGGCCAAAGCAAAAGAGGAAGGTAATATGAAGTTTTCCAATGAGGCATAGAACACAATGAAGGGCAACGAAGCTCTCAATGCATCCATGTGTCATGATCTATTTCACAAATGTGCTATCCTAATTATTTTTATGCAATAGATCAAATTGTTCCTATATTTTTCTCAAAACCACATTTCGGTGTAGATGACCAAAGAAAAACCATGCAATGGTTTGAGAAAGGAAGAAATAAAATTGCTTAAACAACAAGAGTGACATTTGTTATGAGATCTAGATATTGGTTTTTCAAGATTCCATAGTTGTGGCACCACATGTTGTCAATTGGGTCTAGTAAAATTGGTCATAGGATGGATTTTTATACTCCCCAACCAAGTTGTATTCTTATAAGTGACATGTTGAGCTCATAATGAGTATATTGTTATAATGGATTTGAGCCTTGTGCCCTAAAGAATCTAGGGTTTACCCTAGGTACCATCCTAAAAAACGAGGGAAAGTGCAAGGGGTTTTGGCCTGGGATATTTAATTTGGAAAAAATAAAATGTGGTACCTCATGTTAGTTTTGCAATGGTATAAATTATTTCTAAAGCCACTTCCAAATTAGATGCAATTATTAAGGTTGTTGATCATGTTATTGCAACAAGTAAGAAGTGATATAAATATTGTATTACTAAATTACTAAATTATATATTAAAAATTCCTAATATGAAGAAATTGATAGTTTGTAGGGGTCAATAATGCATGTGATAGTTCTTCATTTCAAGGGATATCAAAAGAAAACAATAGTAATGCCACATGGAACATCCCTAATATATCTCATTTTCTAGATATTCTTGGATGAGTGAGGAGAATGAGTGACATAGGTAGAAAGTTTTACAAGGTGAGTGGAGTAATAAAGTAGAGAGTTGTGAATAGATCTACAAGGAAAATGCCCTATAGCGGAGGTTATAGTGGAAGCCCCATAAAAAAATCTCAAAAATCCATTTATAGCGTAGGTTTCTAGCGAAGGCGAGCGAGAAGAGGTTTTAGCAGGTGTTTTTATTCAGTGTGTTTCATAACAAAATGCACCGGTGCGTGTTTACAAAAATCACAACAGGAAAACTACTAATTATATCGCATCATGTGAGAAAAAACTACCAATTAAAAAAAAACTCATCTTATTTTAAAAACTCTAGCACAATGCGTTAATTGATACGACATGCACCGATGCATTTGAAAATAAACCACCTGCTGCATTACATTGACAATAACGCATCGTTCTATTAATATATTTTTATTGAAAACTCGCAAAATTTTGAAACAAATAAACGGTGTGCTAGATATTATGAAACACCCCAATGCATTTCAAAGAAAAAAGTGCACCGTTTATTATTATATATGAAAAAAAATCATTGCAAAACCCGTTAACTTTTTATTAAAAACCCTAATTTTTGGTGTGTCGTTATTGGATGCACCAATACGCTATCTTGTCGGACGCATCAAAATATGGGTTATTAAAAAAAATGTGGGGTAAAAATGCATTTTAACCCTCCTTAATGTGTTTTGATCCCATCTGCATCAGTGTTACACTTCACCCACCTAGACGCCCTGACATTCGTGGTTGATGTGGACAAATTCTCACTCCTATTGGTTGTTGTTTCTAGTTTGAATTTTTCCAAACGATGGGAAAAAATTCAAACTTTCCATACATCGCAAACATGTCACCTCGATGAGTCATTCACTACGTAAATTGATTCTTACTTGATAATTTAATTTTTTTAACGGATTACTTTTTAGAATTGAGCTTAAAATTGTCATATTTTTTTTAATATAAAATTTTTGCACAGTGTGTGCGAGCATTTCGGCTTCGGTGCGCCCTAATTTTTTTTACAAGGCACACCGCGAAGGGTGTGAGACGAATGGATCGAACGCACCACCACATCGTAAAAAAATTATATAAAAACATTGAAATGGTAATTGATTCGATGCGTTGACGTGTTTTAAGCACACCGTTAACTAAAATTTATAAAATTTCTCGGTGTGTATTGTAGTTGACGCAGTGCTTAAATATATTTAATTATATTACCAGTACGCAATACTTATTTTAGCACAATGTGATGAAAGACCAATTCTGGGATCCATTAAATTCTTGGACCTGTGAGTTATGGGCCCATAATATGGACTTAAGGCATCCATGTAAGCAACAAATAACCCGCTCTATATTCACTCCAAATCAAACTTTGTTTCTACACACTTGCTTTTTGTTTAAATAGCTTATTTGTTTCCTCCTCGAGCACTAAAGAAGTTTTGCGGTTTGTAGCACTCTTTGACACTACAAAGCTATAAGATGCAGAATTTACAACTACAACTTGGGAACCATGATTAGAACAGAAAAATCCTTGACGAAATCTTGCACAAGAGGCTTTTGCTGCATCTAAAGCAGCATTTTCTAGTAGTTGATAAAGTCACTGGCTTATTTGGGCTCGGTGTTGCCTTTATCTGGTAATTTTCAGCAGTATACTTCCTTGTTTTACATACTGGTATAGCTAGAAACAAACTGAAGTCATAGCTTCATTGTTTCAAGCAGCTCCACTCTTTTCCACCATCATGAAAGTGTTAGATTTTCTTAAGATCTGATTAGATTATCTAGGATATTTATTTGAAAGAATAACAAGTACATCAAAATGCATAAGATATAAAAGATACACAAGACACAAATATTTTCATTAGGGAAACCATAAAGAAGAAAACCCCGCAAACTTCTTCAGAATAGTAAGATGATTAAAAGCAGTAATAAGAAATGTCCAACAACTATCTTTGTCCCCTCCTATGACTCTCTCTCTCTCTCAAACGCCTTAAAGAGTGTATGAGGTGTGTATAAATGAGGAAGAGCGCCTCCCTATTTATCATCCCTTTCAAGTCACTAACCAAATATAAGACTCGAGCCTACATGTCATCTCACATGGGGCCCACTTCTCCTAGAGAGACCACAATTACATATTACATGATGTTACAATGGGGATTATTGCCTCGACTTACAACAGAGGTTGTACCTCAAGGTCTAGACACAATTTAGACATCCCGTAAATGGGTAACACACATCCCCAATGGGGGAAAAACAACATACAATGATAATATACATCATTATATCTTCTAAAGTTACAAATACATCAAACTCCCTCTTAACTAGGTAGGTATTCTTTCTCTACATAGTCATCAACACATCTGGTCAGGTATTCATCGTATCATCATCATCACGTATTCATAGAATCTTCATCATAGATGTTGTCGTCATCTTCTTATAATTTGATCATCATCCCATACTATCTGTCATCAAAAGTTTCTATAGTGCCAACCATTTTTCATGTTGGATGTAGGCCTAGTCCTCTACCAAGTATTCATCTACAGTGCCAGCCCTTTTTCCTGTTGGATGTAGGCCTAGCCCTCTGTCAGGTATTCATCATCTCTGCGAGCAAGCCATCAAGTAGGTACATCTTAGGACTTATTATATGCCTCTTCAAAACCTGCAATATCTCCCGGGACTGATTATATGCCACTTAAAAACTTGAAGGAGCACCCCAGGACTGATTACATGCCTTGCGATACCTGTGTACCCTACTATTACCTCATCATCTTCATATCATCTCATCATCTCACGGAGCACAGCCCAGACACACATAACACAACACTTACATTTATCGGCATGGTAGTACACACCTACTACCATCCAGGAAAAGGATTCATCACTTATATCCATCGACATGATAAGACACACCTACTACCATCTGGGAAAGGCTCCAACGCTTACATCCACCGGCATGGTAGGACACACCTACTACCATCCAGGGAAAGGCTCTGTAGTTACATCCACTGGCATGGTAGGACACACCTACTACCATTTGGGGAAAGGCTCTGCACTTACATCCAACGTCATGGTAGGACACACCTACTACCATCTGGGGAAATGCTTTACACTTACATCCACTAGTATGGTAGGACACACCTACTACCATCCGGGGAAAGGCTCTGCACTTACATCCAACCATGGGAGGCCCAGCCTGCCACCATGTCAGAAAGGCTCATGTGTATCTGCATCTCCCAAACTCATCACTTCCCTTTGTAGGGAACCTCGATCTAAAGAACACAAAGCTTCTCTCTGAAGTACTCGAACTTCACTCTGGCCATTTCTAGCATAGAATCACATCAGGGCTGATTACGTCCAAGGATAACCTATGAGCTTCGTCAGGACTGATTACATGTGAGGAAAACCTGCAGGACTGATTACGTCTGAGCAACCTACAAGCTTCGCCAGGATTTTATGCTCAAACAACTTGTCTCACCGGCTATGCTAGAACTCATCACTCCCTCTTTCGAGAGATCTTGATCTGGATCACGTACTAGAGCTTCACTGCTCCTCTCTGCATCATACAAAAAATCAAGTCAGATCAATCAAATCAAATAGTAGATTTCAAAAGAAACATACTACCTCACAAATAGCCGAGCAAGTGGCAACATATTTTGCCTCAGCTGTACTCAGCGCCATGCAGTACTACTTCCTGCTAAACCAGTAGCCCATACTGGATCTCAAACTGAAGAAGCGACCCAAGGTGCTCTTCTTATCATTGGTGCTACCAATCTGAATCAACATAACCATGCATTTTATTCTTTTAATTCGTACCATACTTGAGCCCATACTCAACTATAACCTTTAGGTACCTCACTGGATTCTTTGCAACCAGGTGAGCATGTCTCGGATCCGTCAAGAACTGGCTCAATTAGTTCACATCAAAGCATGTGTATGGTGTTGTATTCGTTAGGCACATCAATGAACAAATCATCTGAAGATACATCGTAGCATCAATCGTCTCAGATGAAGCATCACTCAATAGCTTCATGTTCGATGCCATAGGTGTGGCCATGGCCTTGCAATCCATCATCCTGAACCTATTTAGGATCTCCACTGCATACTTACCTTGTCCAAGGAATATTCCATTCCATCCAGGCCTAAAAAGTAGTGCATCATACCCAAGTCCCTCATCTCGAACTTTGCAGCAAGTCTCCTTCTTGCATATTTAATGAGTTCCTCTTTTCCTGTCAAGAACAGGTCATCGACATATAATAGGAGCATCAGTGGTCTTTCTCCTTCAACCTTGAATACACTTTACTCCCAGTAAATCCTAGATCTATCAGTAATTTTTCCATCCTGTCGTACCATGTCAAACCTAAGGATATTATGTAGTCACTCCCTCTAAAGCGGAGCATCATTCTCCCTCTCCGTTTCATACTCTATGTATTGAAACATTCTGTAATGGAGTGACAAGTAGCTTCCTCTGCTACTAATATTCTATGTATCCATCTAGAGTCACTGTATACCAAGATCCTCTATCTTGAAATTTGTTGAAAATTTCTTCTCGCACTCATCTGTGAGCTTGTCATCCTATATAGGCTTTCATCTTCAACCTTGTAGCAAAGGTAAAGATCTTCATCACTCTAGGTGATCTTCAAGCTCCTTATTTAACTATATGTTCTATCCCATGGGTGCCTTTTGAGCTCATACAAGGCCTTATTTAATTTGCACACATGATTCTTCCTGTCATGTGTTTCATATCCCAGTGGCTTCTCTACTTATACTTGACTCGTCACTGGTGCAAATGTCTCTTCGTAGTCTATGCCTTCTTTCTGTAAGAAGCCTCATGCTACAAATATTTCCTTGTATCCCACGATCTTGCCATCTGCTGCATGTTGGATCTTGCAAAACCATATGGAAGACACTATGGACTTCCCTTCAGGTCTTGACACCGCATCCTAGACATCATTCTCCTTGAACTAGTACTCTTGATCATAGTCTCCTTCCCTTTCTTCGTGTCTACTTCTTCATAGCTAGAAGGCTCTCCATCAATAATGTCGCTCAACAGTGTCACATAACTAGAGTGTGTCTGAGGACTCTTTATTTATTTGGAAGTATCATCATACTATTCTTCATCTTGGATTATTTCTCGTGCCCAAGGCGGTCTTCATCTCTCTAGGTTGATCTACTATTCTCTTTATATTCTTCTAAATCTCTTTCTTTCGCTATGGTGTCTTTGACCTGGGAAGCTTCAAGTTCCTCTTCTGAACTGTCGTTACTTTTTCTTTCGCATTATCTACAAGTCAATTTCATTTTCACGATTAGAAACATATCATAGTTTCCAAAACATATTAATAGTGAAAAATATATCCCACATAGCCATGCGACTATTTTAGCCAATGCTACAACATTCATCCATATCATGTATACATATAATAACTTCTAGATGCATTCTACCCTGATGTTATTAAGAGTGTGTACTACTCCTAATATTCCAACAAAGAGGTTTCAATCTAGATAAGTAGTAATGGAATGTATTAAAACACCATTGGCTTCTTACCCATCATGTGTGATTCAGTAGTATAAATGAAAATACTCAAACATGCATAACACATCAACTAAATATAAACAAATGCACAACCAAACAATATCATGAAATGACAATCGAATACTTATCTTTATTTGTTTCGTGGGTAGACTCCTTGATCCTTCAGCTTCATTATATTCTTTATTCATAACAGCGTCATTTCTTATCCAAATGCTAATTAAGATGGATAAGAGGTTCTTCAAAAATTGAGTCCTTCATATTCCTCATTGCTTGAGGGATCTTATTTGAATCATGAAAGCTTGATCTTCAGTTGCTCCCATCTTCTCTTCTCTTATCATGAGTCGAGCTTATTCTTGTGTGCACATTTCCCATATTCTGCTGAAGGTAATCACTTCCTTCTGGCACACATTCCTTGAATGAATGAATCCCATGATCTTGGGATTCCATTCAAGGTGGTTATAACAATATCTTATTCTTCTTCGACTGCTTCGTCATAGCATCGAACACTTACTTTTGGTGGCTTCAAGGATGACACATGAGGGATGAGATGATCTTTAACAGAACCTACAATGATTATCTTGGCTCTAGCCTTAGCATCATCTCCCTCTAGCTCTTATAAAATCCTTACTAAAATACTGATCTAATTCAATTTCTTCAAGGATCACGGAGGTCTGATTCGAGGTGTCTGTCCTGGTTACGGAACTGGCTGATCTAAGGTTTGTCAGAGAAACCCTAATTTTCAAAACTTGGAATTTCAAACTTCTGATTGGATACAAATATGGGCCTATTCAAGGCGATTTGTCCAATGCATCCTTTTTCTAAAAACAGCGGAGGGAACTCCCGGACCAGGAAGCCCTAGTTTTCCAATTTCTTCTGCAGAAATGACTGATATTGATTTTGTTGTATCTCCAAAGTTTTAGATCATTAAGGTATGAAACTTCTTAATATGATGTCCTGCTATGTCTTATTTTCAACCCCACGGGTTAGAGCATAAATGGATTCTCCAAGTGTGACTTATTCATATTTTCCCAAGGTGACTTTTTTCAGGACTGTTCAGCATAGTGAACTTGTACAGACTAACACATGTCACTGTTTCACATTATAGGTCTGAAAAATGTACCACGAAAAATAAAGTCTTTTCCCTACGTGGAATATCTTGCGAAATTTAGTTTGGACCTTCCTATCCCGAGATATAGAAAATATCCCTAGGTCATGTGTTTATGATTGTATTCTGGAGGAGGATGGAACCCTGATTTGGAGGAACCATATCTCCTGAAGTATAGATAATCTGAGGCTGAAAGTTTTACATAGTCTACAAAGCGAATTTCTATTCAACATGTAAAACTTTTGGCTTCTGAGCCTTCTCCAATCTCGTGTTATAGTGAAAGTGCTAGGATTTCTAAATTCAATCTTCTAGCATGAAACCCTAATTTACATTAGCTTCCATTGCAGCTATATTTTGGATGCACATTGAAACTTCTCTGATTTAGAAATTGATACCACCAATAGATATGCCCTAGTGAGGCAAGTTAGCCTATCCCTCCTTGCTTGATGATCTGTGGAGAGAACACCTTCAACTAGGAAGCCCTAGTTCTCGTAGTTGCACAGTGCCTTCTTTCAGAAAGGATCTGATACCATGTTAGATTTTCTTAAGATCTGATTAGATTATCTAGGATCTTTATCTGAAATAATAACAAGTACAACAAAATTCATAAGATATAAAATATGTGTCAAAAATACACAAGACAAAAAGATTTTCATCAGGGAAACCATAAAGGAGAAAACCCTGCAAACTTCTTCAGAATAGTAAGATGATCAAAAGGAGTAATAAGAAATATTCAACAACTATCTTTCTCTCCTCCTATGACTGTCTCTATCTCTCTCAAACTCCTTAGAGAGTGTATGAGGTGTGTATAAATGAGGGAGAGTGCCTCCCTATTTATACCCTTTCAAGTCACTGACCAAATATAAGACTCGAGCCTACATGTCATCTCACATGGGGCCCAATTCTCCTAGAGAGACCACAATTACATATTACATGATGTTACACTGGGGACTATTTCCCCGAATTACAACGAAGGTTGTACCTCAAGGTATAGACACAATTTAGACATCCCGTAAAGGGGTAACACACATCCCCAATGGGGGTACAACAACATACAATGATAATATACATCAGAATATCTTTCAAAGTTACAAATACATCAACAGAAAGATCAACATGAATCATCAAGATTTTCATTCTTCGTGGAAAAGGCATCGTACGCAATTCACTGACACCGAATCTTGGCCTTCTTCATCTCCATGAAAATGGACTAAGCCACCGCAGACCCTGTAAATTAAGAAAATGCCAAGCAAACTGGAATGGAAGAGACTAGTGAAATCCACTAAGTCTTGCGGTCTTGTACAAATCTGACACACACAACAAAATACCAACAATGACCTTCTCTAAACATGTCTCTCCACGATCACTCAAGCACATCGATTTATTTTTATGCTCCTCCTTTGCGTCCACACAATGGTTGCATCAATTCTTCATGTTCCTTCAGCAATCCTTGCTCTGTATGTTTGCAATGCTCTCAAACCTCCATGATATCGCCCTTTCAATGGATCACCATCGATCCATTTTGTGATCGATGGTGAAGAACCTGCAATTCAATTTCACCTTACTCGCGATATCACATTTATTCATGCACTTCACAATCAGGCTTACATATAGACATGCAAATCATGTCCAAACTTTTTCTCATCTCAATCTCTCCTCACTTACATCCTCGCACATTCACTCACATGAATGAATCCCCAATTAACACACTCAATCAAAACACGCAGACCTTTAGAAGAGGTACAAAAACCAAATTTCATTAATCGAGCTCGAATTATATTATATGGCCACGATGGACAAGGCCGCTCTCTCGACCTAGTTTACATTGTGCCCATGGCCCCCTTTACACTATCGCAAGCTATACATTTATAAACCAGACAATACAATACAGATAGGATCACTGAAAGGATCTGACCTATCCTTAAGGAAATCGAGAATACCATTCCCAATCCCCATGCTAACTAATTGCCACAAATAAATAACAAACATGATCAAATCTAAGGAAATCTCGTTCTTTGGCCACGTCCTAACCTTATGGAAGGTAAAAATGCATTTGATTTGGGATAGGATCGATGCTCTTGCATCAAACTCCCACTGTACAAAATTTTATGACCTCCTGGTCATAAGTTTTCTATTGTTGCTTATGTCTTCAACCTGGCCTTTTCCTTCCTCGTGCATCACTGAGCTTCTCCTCATGTGCAGTCAGTGAGCTGCAATCAAGCTTCCACAAACACCTCATCGGATTTCTTCCTCTAGATCGAACTTTTGGTGTAACATGTTCACCTCCTCCGAACCTTTCGATATTTTTTGCATCACCTCACTCCCTCGAACAATTCTACCCACAATTTCAACTATGCAATTTCCCAACAACTTCTACCCAATCATAGCTGGAAGTTGTTTCTACTTTCAAACATGCAGGAAATATTTTCCTACTCTGATACCACTTGATGAAAGACTGATTCTAGGATCCATTAAATTCTTGTACCTGTGGGTTATGGTCCCACAATATGGACTTAAGGCGTCTATGGCAGCAACGAAAAACCTGCTCTATATTCACTCCAAATCAAACTTTGTTTCTACACACTTGATTTTGGTTTAAATTGCTTATTTGTTTCCTCCTCGAGCACTAAAGAAGTTTTGGGGTTTGCAGCACTCTTTGACACTACAGAGCTATAAGATGCAGAATTTATGACTCCAACTTGGGAATCATGATCAGAACAGAAAAATCCTTGACGACATCTTGCACAAGAGGATTTTGTTGCATCTAAATCAGCATTTATAGTAGTTGATAAAGTCACAGGATTATTTGGGCTTAGTGCTACCTTTATCTTGGGCTTTTCAGAAGTATACTTCCATGTTTTACATTCTGATATAGCTAGAAACAAATGGAATTCATAGCTTCGATATTTGCAGCAGCTCCACTCTTTTCCACCATCACGAAAGATCGACAGGAATCATCAAGGTTGTCATTCTTTGTGAAAAAGGCATCGTACGCAATTCGTTGACACCGAATCTTGGCCTTCTTCGTCTCCATGAAAACGCACTAAGGCACTGCAGGCCCTGTAAATTAAGAAAATTCCAAGTAAACTGGAATGGAAGAGACTAGTGAACACCACTAAGTCTTGTGATCTTGTACATATCTAACTCACAACAAAACACCAACATTTAACTTCTCTGAACATGTCTCTCCACGCTCACTCAAGCACATCAATTTCTTTTTCTACTTGTCCTTTCCGTCCACACAATGGTTGCATAAATTCTTCATGTTCCTTCAGCAATCCTTCCTCCATATGGTTGCAGTGTTCTCAAACCTCCATGATATCATGCTTTCAATGGATCATCGTCGATCCATTCTATGATCAATGGTGAAGAACTTGCAATTCGATTTCACCTTACTCATGATATCACATGCATTCATGAACTTCACATGCAGGCTTACGTACAAACACACAAATCATATCCAAACTATTTAGCATCTTAGCCTCTCCTCACTCACATCCTCATGCATTCATTCACATGAATGAATCCCTAATTAACACACTCAATCAAAACACACAGACCTTTACAAGACATACATAAACAAAATTTCATTAATCGAGCTCGAATTACATTATATGGCCACGATGGACAAGGCCACTCTCTTGTCCTGATTTACATTTTTCCCATGGCCCATTTTACACTGTCACAAGATATACATTTATAAACCAGACAATACAATACAGATCGGAACATTGAAAGGATCCAATCTATAAGTAAGGAAATCAAGAATATCATTCCCCTTGCTAACTAATTGCCACAAATAAATAACAAACAAGATTGAATCTAGGGAAATCTCGTTCTTTGGCCACATCCTCACATTATGGAAGTTAAAAATGTGTTTGATCTGGGATAGGTTCGATGCTACCGCATCACATTGGAAACAATACTTAACCAATAACCAATAACATTTGTTAAATTACAGTGTGTTTTATTTAAGTAAATACACCGTTAAAGTTGTGCTTAATTGAACTAAATGCACCTTTAACTGAATAGTATAAATCAAAGTTCCGAAATACATAATTTTATGGTGCTCCTTGGGCACATCATCGCACTTTTACCGGTGCTCTGATGTGCCATAGGCACACCGTCAATAATTTTGTATAAAATTTTAAAACTTTAATAAATGCAGTGCGTTTAAATCATTGAAGTGCACAGTATATGATGTGCATGTGTCGATGAAATGCATGGACAAGAAAATTTCTTCATTATCTTAGAAACTCATAATTTAATGTTGCTCTTACTAGACGTCGATGCACCGGTGTTTGGTGCCCTAATGTGTTTTAAGCACACCGTTAACCAAATTTTATAAAACCTCTCTATGCATCTTTTATTTGTCGCACCATTTAAATATTTTAAATATATTTAATTATATTACCAGTGCATGATACTTATTTTAGTGCACCAGTAACAATGCTTAAGATATGAAAGTGCACTGTTAGGAGTGTGAATTAGGCGTACCAAAGGTTTTTTTGCAAAAAAAAATATTTTTTATTTTTATTTTATTAGATATAATGGTCAAATATTGCTTTTACATCTATATCTACAAGACCAATTGATGTAATATGTCAAACAGAGACACCAGCGCCGCAAGGCCAAGTAGCAAAAACAAGCACAAGTTCATTTGTGTAACTTCATGAGAGAGTAGGAGGCCAGGGAGAGGGAGAGATATGTATTCCCTCACCCCATTCAAACTCATACTAGAATCCTCTTGAGGAATGTTCACCTCCTCAAGTTCTATAAGGAGGAAACATCTCTAAAGGGAAATACTACATTGCTCTCCTAATTGATCGCACGTTGGGATCATCCCATGTAGGATTTTCGAGTTGGTCCATATGACTAGTACCAACCTTTGAGGAGGACATTTATTTTATCGTTGGGCTCTTTAAGAGAGGTTAGGACTTACTTGAGTTCCCTGAGGTCCCAATTGGAGATGTAGAAAGGACTTAGATAGTATATGTTCAGAGATATGTCAATCCCCAGATCGTCGACCCTGCTCAGTTTCAGGTGCATGGTGGGCATATTTCCATTTTTGTTTTTGGTGGAGAACATGTGAGGTGCCTATGTTATTTGGTGGCAAACATCACACATCATATCACTGATGGGAAACACATTAGCTGGCCTCTGTTATATTGTGTGGATTCTTTAGTGCATATCCTTAAATGCATTAGGTGGTCTGTTATTTTTTATGATAGTTTTGTTTTTCTCTTAATTGATTTCGTGTGTGTATTGACGGGAGGGGGGAACTTCCCTTTTGTTTTGGAGTTATTTTGTTTATTTTTTTTTATATTTTCGGTCACTAAGCCATCTTTTCACCAACTTCTTCCTAGGTTGATGATAGATGTGTGCATGCACATGTGGTGGGAGATGATTCCCAAGAGGGGGCAGCTAGACTTTCCAACAAGGATTACCCCGAACGTGTTGCATATGCTAGGCAGCTTGGAGGTCATATTAGATATTTTTGCATTTACATATGTGGGATTGGGTTGGAGAGGTTTTCAGAAAATTTTCTTCACCCGGGATGAGCCACCATATGATAGAGGTAATTAAATTTAACATTATGTTTAAATTAATTAGCTAGTTGCAATTTATTCTCTTTATACTTAATGCAAATTAAATATATTTTAAACTGTTGTATTAAATTCACATTTGATGAAATTGTCTAATTATTATCGTCATGCACTATATATTTTATAGATATCGAGACTTTTGAAGTTGATTTCCAAACTCCTTTGGCTCATGATGAGGAGGATATGGAGGTGGATGCAAATCAGTTGGAGGTCACCCGGCTAGGTGCTAGACTTGGCCAACACAGGCCAGAGGAGAGGTTTAGATAAGACATCATTAACCAAATAGGTATATTGTTAGTATATGCGGGGGTTCATGCTATACCTACTAGATACATTGTGAGGGACCCTCGATTTGTGAAGGATGCTTCCTCATGATATGAAGAACTAGATGCAGCATGTTGTTGGAGCAAGTGATGTTATATATGTTCCCCATCATAGTAGTTCATCGGTGCATGTGGGTATAGATCCTCAACCGAATCCTAGTCCACCTCCTTCTCCATCAGGTGCTTCAACTGTTGACAGAACCTCCACATCCAGTGTACCTCCTCCTTGGCCTCCATCTCCTCCTTCACCTTCAACATATCATCCACCTCCTCCTGGTCATCCTTTATCATCTCAGACATCTCCTCCACCTCCCCCTAATTCGACGGATCCAATATCTGATCTATTATACATATCCAACCAACCAACCTATGATTTGTTATACCTATCCAACCGACCAGCCTTTGTATATCCATTATCTCCCCATTATCCCCATCCACTAGTCCCCTCATCATTGGAGGGATGCTCATATCGGGTGAGATGATATGGATTCCTAGTGATGTATTTCCTACTGATCTACATGTTAGTTTATTTCCTAGCAGAGGTACTAATGATGCTTTTGGCTCTACTACTAGAGGTTCCCATACATTTGGTGGGTTGACAGATAGTGATGATGATGATATGGTTCCAGGGGTGGACTAGACATGTATATATGACATTTATCATCAATTAGATGTTTTTTATAGAAACGGGTAGAAGTTTTATATTATCAAAAAATGCCAAATGGAACCATTTGGCTAATTACAACCAAGTCGGTAAAACATCTGAACCAAAGAGACATTAAAAGGCTTACATACAAAATGGAGCATAAGTGCTCTAAAGATGTCGAAAACTTGAGAATAGTAATTCTAAATATAGTCTAACTAGCATAATACTGGAACAAATACTAGAAATGAAAATACATGAATTAGTGGCCTGGATAATTGTCGTGAGAAGGACTGATTCCTTTCCCTTCTACTATATTTTGCTTCTCCTCCACTTCATGAAGAACACAGTGCTCAAATACCATAGCATCCATTTGAATTTTCACTTGCAGAAGTTGATTCACAAGCTCCTGAAAATTCAAAGATTTCTCCTTCATCTAGGATTCAATGGATTCCTCATGTTATTTTTGGACAAGTCTAGTTTCATGGACAAATTCCTTCATATGCTCCAACTTATCATTGGTATCCTCTCGGTGGTGTCTCCATTTATATTTTTGATCCTTCAAGTATTCCTTAAGATGTCGCAAATTTATTTCCTTGCGTGTTCCAGGAAGTAGTCATGGATTTCCTCACTGGAATCCATAGTCTTGAGAAAAGAATGGATCTTTCTGAGAACAGTTCGAGATTCTGCAGACAGTAAACCTTTACGAGCCGATATAGGAATTTCAATATACAGGTTGATAGAATAACCGGTCATTCCATTCTTCTCTGCACGAGGCCAGGGGTTGGGCTCATTTGGCCCAATTGCGATATCTAGGGAGCCATAACTCCAATCCATGTCATTGCTGAGCATGGTGTGAATAGTACCCCAAGAATGATGCTTACCCTTCTTCCACACATGGTTTGCAACTAGTAGGTGAGTGCTCACATACACTTCCTTTAATCCACGACATCTACTCATCCAAGCATCATCCCATCACCACGTGCCTCTTCCCATACCTGCATTCATTTGACACCTAACACGAGGAGGCTTGAGTCCCATTAGGGGAGCGGATCCAATATCTCCACGTGGTCATCTAGCACAATATTTCTTGGATTTAGAGCTACTGCATTGGCAGTGGAGTCAGCCTCAAATTTATTCCGGTGGAGAGGAAGAAAAGAAGCTAGAATTTGGAGGGTAGATTATTAATTATGCAAACAATTTTCTTTATAATCGTATTTCTTTGGGGAGCGATTTAGAAATCATAAGAGAGATGAGGCTTTGAGAATCTTTGATGACTCAGACTTGCATAAATCCATTTCTTTTTAGTTGTTTAATTCCATGCAGAAGCACCATATCTTCAGCTTGATTGTTAGTTGCATTTCCAAGCCCTCAAGCGTACATCAGTTCAATAGTTCCATCGGGATGAGTGATAGTCATCCCCCTCCTGTCACCCCTATATCATCGATTTGGTGTGTGTGTGTATATATATATATATATATATATATATACGTCATTTTGCATATGTTGATGTAGATGATTATGTTGATGGTCATGATGTGTATGTTAGGTCAGGTTCGATGATGTTCATTAGATGATTGTGATGGTTATATTAAAAAATGGAACTCGTGTTTTGTTACATGTTATTGTTAGATCATATGTGTGTTAGATGTTGTTTATATTTGTAAGATGTATATGTTAGATGAATATGTAATGTAATGTTTATGAGGGTATGTTCATGCTTATTTTGATTAGTTTTATGTTAATGATGGTATGATGGTGTTTATTTTTATGTTTGTTAGATGGTGGCAACGATAATGATGGTATGTTTATGTTTACATAATATAATTAAATAAAAATTATCGTTGAATTAAATATTTTTATGAATTTTGAATTGATAATGCAAGATGATGTTGTGACAACTATATGATTTATGATTGTTGTATAAGTTGTCATAGTATCATGTTTATAATTGATGTATAGTTTGTCATAGTATTATGCTTATGTAATTGTTTTTTATTTGGTTTTCATATTGTTCTCATATAATTTGTATAATTTGTATGACTACGTTAATTTATTGTAAATTTATTACTAATGTAGTAAAATTTGTCTTAATATTATATTTATATAATAATATATATTATTATATATTGTTTTGTTATAACTTTATGTTGAGCGTTACAAAATAATATATAATGAGACTTAATTTTAAGAAAATGAAATCTTATATATATATATAATTCAAATAATAAACAAAATTGAATCATATTTTTCAAGTGTAAAAAAACATCATAACAGTAGATCATAATTATTAGTGATGATGTTAATTTGATGATCTTTCTATGTATTAAAGATATATGGTTTTTCTTTAATTTTATATTTCTTTTAAAATTATCATGGGCATTGTCTCTTTGCATGCTTTTAAATGTTATGAAATATTTGAGCTATTTTCTATTGTAAAATATATATTATAAGTAATTGATTAATGAAGGGGAAAACGCATGTTACATTTCCAACTATTGGGTTATCATATTAACTTTTAAACAGCCAAAATCAATTTTTATATTGAAGAGTAAATTTATATAAATTTGATTAACTATTAATATATATTAATCAAATTAGTTGTATATAATTGATTGTAAATTTATATTAATTCAATTAAGTATCAATGTTTTATTACTTTGTTAATGTTATTATTTTTAAAGGATTGTTTTATCACTTTGTTAATATTATTATTTGTAAATTTTTATTTAATAGCATTAAAATATTTTTGTATTGAATAATAATTTCAAAACTATTCAATATTTAAGATATCAAATATTCATGTTTGAGTTTGTCAATGAATATATCTAATTCTAAAATAGTATAGTTTCATATTAGTTATATAAATTAGATTAACCTAGGATTATGTTATTATAAATTTAGATTGATAAAATATAAATCAGTGATTATATATTGATACATATTTGAAATAATTTTAGTCAAATATACAACCATGGTTTTAATTTACAAGTCAAAACTAAATCGATATATAATCATGGCTTTAATTTACAAAACAAAACTACATACCTATGTATAAACCATAAAATAAGGTGAATAAATATTAAGCATACATCTTTATTAACTCCTCCATCTAAATCCTTATTGTCTCAACGAATTTTAAGATGGATATTAACCTCCTAGAAATAGAGAGATGAAGAAGTTCAATCCAACTTAATTAATATAACATAATTAGTTCTTTTATTACGAAGAGAAAATAAGACTCTCTCTTAAAGCGGTTTTTTTTCTCCTAAAGAAGATTCCATACTTACACCTTCATCCTTAAGGCCATTTTTCTCTCTTATTTCCATTCAAAAAACATTTGCAAACATTATAACAAAAGTCTCAGAAATTAATGCAATTATAATTCTTAGCATTATTTATAACAAAAACATCATTAAATGCAAACATTCAAATATTGATGGAGAAATAGAGAGCACCTTAAACTTTGTTGTAAATTTCATTGTTATCAAGGCCATAAATTAAGTCATTATAGAGCTCAACGCTAATAAGAAATTATTGAATTTTCAATCTCCACAAAGGTTACAAATGTGTCATTTTCTATGTTGGAGTTAACATTATAAATACAATCAAAAAATTAAAAACCATTACATTATAACAAAAACTCAGTTTAATCCAATCATATAATAAAAAAATATTACATTATAATAGAAATGTCATAAATTAATACAATTATAATTCTTAACATTCTTTATAACAAAAAGATCATAAAATACAAGCATTGCAATATTAATATAGAAATTAAAGACCACCTTCAAGTCAATAAGAATATGTTAGTCTTTACATTCACAAAAATAAAATTTTATCATATAAGTTGTTTTCATGGTGTATTTATATGTATACACGAAATAGAAAATGAGTAATTTAGACAATGACTTATGATCATTCCATACAATCATAAATTACTTCATATACATTAACCATATTTTGCATCAAATTGGATGTTAACCAACTAAAATTGTTTAGACACTGCATCCAGTAATGAACTTTCCATTTCCACCATCATAACATGAAAAATAAATAATATAATTAGACAATAAAATATAACAATAACAAAATGATATCTCAATCTATAAATGATGAAATAAAACATGTGCATATCACTCTTTGCTGCCATCACCCTCGTTATCTTCCTCTTTTGGCATGATAGCATTGTTTTTTTCTCAAAAACATGTTTAGATTTAGGGTCGTGTCTTAATATGAATCACCAATCTCTATCCAACACATCTGGGTAAAAGAACAATTGGCTGCAGTGTTTTGGGAAAACATAAGGCTCCTTACTTTCATCCCACATATTTCTAGAGTTGATACATATCAACCCACTATCACAATATTCCTTTACACTATTAATGTTGAATGTGAATGTGTCCCACCACCTACACTAAAAAATAACACATTGGAAAGATGAGAAACCCACTTGAATGATCTTTTGTATCTTTTCGACGTAACCCAACATCCCTCCTATCAGTTTTTTTATCTTGGTGGCTAGCACAACCAGATTGGTCGAACTTAACTTCCACTCCACAATCTTGTTTAACACGCCCATCATCATCATCCTCGGTGCGAAAATGATTTCCATAATCCCACATAGATGGGAACGAATGCACCTGTAATAAAAGTTAACAAATGATGGTGTCATCTGTCTAATAACCCAAGCATTAATATATTAAATATAGATATTATAATTCAAAGTTGCATTATAAAGTTAGAAATGTATAGAACTATTTTATTACCGAGTTGTTGCACCCAATCCCAATGTTTAGCACATCCTCCTCTTCAGGAGGGTAACGACCAGATGCGCCATATTTATCTATGACTTGGTTTGCAACCCAATTGCTGGGACAATTCATTGGCATATTTTCTTTTAAATGATATAGAAAAGGAATGGTTCTATCATGCAACCGCCTGAATTATTTTCTGCCAATGTCTCATTTCCTCCTCTTCTTTTCATACAATGTGGCCCATGACTCTGTTGCCTCTGTGTTGTAAAGGTTGAATTTATTGATTGCATCAATTTCTGAATTCGTTGTTGTAGTCATGAAAATGAAGCCACATCCAGTACATATGGGATCACATATATATTTTGAAGTTTGTTGTGAATAGTTATTACATGGAAATTTGAAGATAGATAGATAAGTGGCGTACTCTTTAACATGCACCTTCTCCATTCGTTTTCACTACCTCCCCTTCTCTTTTGTACTCATCACGTTCATCATCCCAAATCACTACACCTGGTGTGTGGTCAATTTTCTTGATGCACTCACTGGCATAATAGAACAACTCATATACTATGTACCCCTCGAGTTTCTCCCTTTGACGAACAAATCCCTTCATTTTTTTCAAGAACATATCCAAGAAGAACATCCAACAACATGACACCACCCCGACTAAGTCAACCTCATCAACCAGGTAAATTATAAGATGAACCTGCAAGTCCATGAAATTCGACAGCAATTCCTTATCAAATATACAAACAATCTCAACTATATCTTGACACCACCATGGAATGCTAGCAATGTAAATCTCCTTTGATGTGATCCATCATACAAATGCAGATAGTTTAGATATGGCACACCGCGGGTCATCGAGAAAGTTGTGTTTCACACACCCACACAGGAACAACAGATAATGACACTACAAAATAAACACAAAAATTTCATTTCATTTTAACATGTGTGGTAAAAGATGTAAATAAAACATAAAAACAATTTTTTGACATTATGCGTACCCTTAGAAGGTTGAGATGGCCAGGAGATTTCAAACACAACAACTTTTCGTTTGTAGTGAAGCATCGTTGTAGAGTACACCCATAAAAAGAAGGTGCCTTCACATCCAATATAACTTCCTTTGCCAAATTAATATCATCTTTATTCAAAATCCATGGGCCATCACCTTTTTTAAATGTAAAGGAGGGGCTAGCCTCTCCTCTATTTTATTGTCTTGCCCAATGCTTCCTTTTAGTATTTGAAGAAATAAGATCTTTCTTGACAACCATCTTGTCAATTTTTTTGGATGATATGTGATGCCACAAACAGCATGAAATTTTTTTAAATATATGCATGGGATCTAGTAAGTGGGATATCTTAGGAATTTCCCAATATGGGAGCTCATAAAATATTGATTTCCTTTTCATTCCTTTGGGAATTTTCTCAACATAGGACTTGAAGAATTCAAGATCATCGACCACATGTTGCACATTGGAATCGAGCATCCTTGTGTATTCCTTCTCCTTCTCTTTGTCATATGCCCTAAGTCAATCATTTGGTTTCATTATTTCAAGCCTTTGGGTTCTCTCTCATTTACCATTGAAACCAGATCTTGCTCTTCTATAAGGGTGGTTTTTTGGGAGGAATAACCTAGAGAAGGCGTACACTAACTTTAGTAGGTATTTAGAGCACCTAGCCTTCATATAAGCTCCACAACATTTAAATACATAATAACCTTTTGTTACAAGACCTTCAATGTTATACTAAAAAGAACACGTTAGATTTGAAGATTAAGACAAACACACCGAATTAAATATGCCAAAAATTATTGCTTTGAATATAAACAAATCAAACAACATATTTATATGGTGTACGCATGTTATCCATACAACATAAAAATCCTCTCTGATGGGATGGGTCTCGACACATCATATACATGTATCCCTTCCCATAATTCCTTGATTTCATTGGTTAATGGTTGTACGTAAAAATCCATATTCTTCACTTGTCTTTTACCACGGAATATAAGAGCCAACATAAGATGTTCATTATTGACGGAAAACCATGAGGGAATATTGTTATTGATCACTACTACATGCCAAACAGTATAGATATTGTTTGGTTGGGAATATGGGTTGATGCAATCAATGGCTATGCTCAATCAAAGGCTATGTACTTCATCCTTGAATTTATTGGGTCATGTATCCTCTATATGCTTCATGGCTATTCAATCTATTGGGATTCACATAACTCCTTCCTCACATCAATGTGATGCATGCCATCCCTACAACATAGCTAATTATTTGCAACAAAATATCCTTTGAATCCTTGGGATTATAGGCATGTGCCTCAATATCTTATGAGGAGGACCATGTGCTTTAGCCTTGTTATTTGATTCTTTGTATTTGTCGTGCCCATATTTTGGACATATCTCTTCCTGCATATTTTCCTCTATAGAGAATACAATCATTGGTACATGAATGATATGATATGTATTCAACACCCAACATTTTCAACATTTGTTATGCCTCTTTGTAGCTATCAGGAAAGACATTATCATTCGGAGTACCTTATCTCAATAAGTGGGAAATACAAATGTACAATTTCATTTAACGTTCATAAAATCAAAAAAATTCAACGATGGTTGTGTCACAAGATTCCTCAAAACATAATGTAATTGATGATAAGTTACCTCAACATTGTTGAGAAATACACGTCTGACATGCAATACTTTGCTTTCAAGTTGTACAAGAACATTGTTGTCCCCAACTATGTAGACTTTGACCGTCCAGGTTCAAAGAGAGGTGTGTTGTTTTTCGATTTAAGGATTTCGAATAAGGATCCAGTGATATGAGCACCATCCCCTAACTCATTGTCCTATAATGTATGAAACAAAATTGCATTCATGGAACTCCTTTGTTGTAATAACTCATTCATACCAACATCTACTTCACTGCCTCCATTGTAAGCATGTGAACAACAACTATTACTATATGCATTCCTAATTGGTGAGGATGGACGCAGTGGAAATTGAATAGGTGATTGATTCAACCATGCTTGGTATGATTCCTCTCCAAGTTGTGTTATTTATCAGCCTTCTCTCAATTTGACATTATACTGGGGTGCAACGAAAGATGGTAGGAAGGTTGCTCATCATCATAATCATGATTTGAAAAATACTGAAAATTACATCGATGAAGTTAGTAAGCACAATGCAATTGGTTTTATCTATTATTATACAAAACAATTGTTACAGAAGCACAAGAATCATGTCCAATAAAAAAAGTTTAAGCTACAAACAATTTATAAATAAAAAATTCAAATTGAGGAATAAATTAACATCAATTCCACATTAAAAATATACAAATTTAAAATTGACAAACACATTTTGAAATTCAATTTATAAATTAAATTAACAATTTATAAAACATAATTTCAAATTGAGAAAGACATTAAATTTTGGGATAAATTAAACCTCCCTGTACCCATATAGTCTATTTGTTCATTTTCATGGCTTAGGAGGTCATCATCACTTCACTAGTGCATGGGGGACATACCTAGGAGACACCTACCACTTACCGCACCTGTCTCCATGAGTTTTGGTGCTCCAAGGATCAATCCCTATAATTTAGGAACCCACTATGAGTGCCACTAGCAATGTCCAACAGTTGACTCCAGTATGTATTCAATTATGTCTAGTTATGCTTCGATTCCCATCACTCGGTTCACTCTCAGTCACTCTAGTGCCACTTTCCATGAATCAAGGGAGGTTGGACGCATTTACTCACCTACCCTCTTCAATTAACTAGTTGTGAACTCTTTCAGTGATCCGGAGTTGCAGTAGTGAGCTCTAGTAGTGATTTTCCCACACTGAGTTAGCTCATGAGTCAGTCTAGGTTGGTAGATTCAACTACCTCTTTAGGCATTCAAATTATCCTATATGTGTAACCATTGTATTACATATTATTTATTAAATATGAGGATTAATATTGATTAATGGATCAATATCATTTATTCAAATTATTGGTCGCATGAGTTTTTTATTTTCCATGAATTATTGATCTGAGTTTATCAATTGCTTCTCTCTCTTCTACAATTCTCCATTTGAATTTTGCAGTCCTGATGATCCTATGCTTCATTGAATTTCACATTAACATGGCTCCCATTGTAAATGGACAAATACAATTAATCATTGTTTTGTGTCTTATGCCCCAAGGGAATGTCTAAGGGTAATCCAAATTCAAGGTGTCTCTAACGAGCGGTTGGTGGTCTACGAAAGTTGTAGTTTATTAACAACTCAGCACCATCAGACAAATTATGTATTGCACGTACATCAACAAATGAACAATTTGCATAAATAAAGAGCACCCAGAATTATTTATGAACCCTACAATGTTCCCATGAGCGTGTGGACAACCATATATATAAAATAGGCTCTTCCTATTAAATTTTCTAGAAACATAAACATTCATGCACATACTATACATAGAAATGTTATGCTTGTATTTAACAATATTCATGTAATCAAGCTTACAATATATAGGACCGCAAAATGACATAAGTGTTATTGATTGTTTGGGAGGAATGAGTACATGTGAAAGGATAAACAACCTAAGATTTGCAACATCAATCTTAGACTTGTTAATTATAAAACGATTACAACAAAAGGAGAATCAATTTCCAACATCAGGCACTGGTAGAGAAGACGTCCAAACGCCATACAAAGAGCGGTTCTAAGAAGTTAAATAGTTACTTTGCAAATGCACAATAAGGGAGAAATCATCACTACCCTCCAACAATTAGATAGACCTCAGTGTGTACTTGGACAATTTTGCTCTCAACTCATGCAAATTTTTTGGATCTTCTAGTAGAAATGGGTTTGTTGTAGAGGAAAGTGTTCATATGGCTGGGGGTTAAGAGGCCACCAACATACTAGGGTTTAAAGACTGATGTACAATGTTGTGTAGGAAAACATAAGAAAGATTCAAAGGTCATATATGTCCATACCTTATCTATTTAAGGCTTATCCAAGCTCTCCTTCACTCTTCCTCCTGCTCCTCTTGCTCCAAGAGACCTGCAAAACAAGTTTAACCTTCCTCAAACCAAATTAACTGTATAAAAGGAGATCATATTCAATAAAAACGAAACCGTAATATGATAAGCATCATCATATAATCATAAGCATATATTCAACATCAATCAAATAATGATTTGGAAAGGAAAGAGCATCACATATTTATTATCAAGTGGAAGAAGTACAAAGTTTACCTTCTCCTCAAGCTAGGCACCTCATGAAACCTTAATCTGGTTCTCCTGTTTCTCTTCTCCAAGATTCTCAGCCTCCAAGATCTAAAACATAGGAAGATGGAATCTAGGGAAAAGGTATGGGGAATAAGATTCCCAATTCCTCTAGCATAACAATGCAAAGGTCGATTCCCCTTCATGGACCTCTCTCCCTCTCTTATATACTTTTCTGGAGAGTTAAGGTTGAATAGGGATCAGTTACAACTGCAGGATCAATTCCAAAACCACCCAAACCACCCCTAATTCAAGAATTATCATAATTTTAATTTTTTTTGGCCACCTCAGGTGAAATTCGTGGGTTTTATGAAGCTGACTCATGAGTGTCAAGGAAAAGTCGTGGGTTTCCTTGAGAATACTCATGAATGGGTCAAAAATATCTTTTTTAGGGTACTTCCATACATTTTTAGGGTTTGGTGTCTTCTGGAAATTTTTTCCTTACTCGGACACCTTTCTGATGGTTTAGCGAAGAGGTCCAACAGAGTTATGAAACTCTAGATATGGCTCCTCCAATCAAGGTGTTTTTTTAGTGATTTGCAGTGACTTTTCATGAAGTGTCATCATGGAAGTGTCGACATGCGATGAAAACGTGTGAAAGTGGTCATAGACAGAGATGTGTCATTTTAGGCTATAACAAATTCCCCCTAATGTATGCGGTTAGAGGGGAATCTGATAGCCAAAATACATTATAAAAAGGAAGCAACTAAGACGAGAAGTCGAAGAAATGGAGAATCCAAGATCATAGGCTCGAATAGAGGTACCTGAAAGAGAGATAAATGTCAGAAGAAAAAAAACAGATCTTTGGGACATACATGTCCATATACAAATGATCGCCATAAAGACACTGGCATATCCAACGTGTGTATAACTAATGTAACTATCATGGTCGCACAATATGCAAAAATGCACCATATAAAATCTAAAGGAGTCATGGTCACAAATGAACAAGGTGGATCCATGCTCAATAATTGATCATAGCCACAAGAATACAAGTTGTATCTATGTCTCAGCAAATTTCATATGAAGTGTGACAAGGTATACGCAACTCAGGCAATAACAAAAGATGACAATGCTACTGTTGGCCCAAGGTATTCAATCCAAACCCCCTAAAAGGTACGAATCCTAACCATGCAAATAAAGGGGTTGAAGTCGAACATGGAGGAAACAGTTTGATTACCATTCATTGGTGAGGACCGTTAACAAATGTGAGGGAAACCACCATTAATGAAAATTGTCCCCAAGGTACCTAGTACATTCTAACAAGTGTTAATAAATGGTCTCGAAGTCGAACATGTGAAGAATCCATCGAGTAGGAGACATTAGGGTATTCCCACTACCAAATAGCAAGGGAAATTGCCACTGATGACTTCAATCCCCAAGGTACCTCCATAAACTCTAAGTCTCATTCCCAGAGAAAATGTGTTGAAATCAATAGGAAGAGATCTGTTGGAAGCAAAGTATTAAGGCATCTTTCATCATCCAACACGAGATAAGTCAGAGACTAATTGGATCTGGAACTGGAACAAAGTTTTGGAGCAAGGACCACCGAAGAATGGATGTAATGAACTGATACTAGGGAGTGGCCGACACAAAAGGTAAAGGAAACTACAGAATGGTAGACAAAGGTTTATCCTTCAACAGTGAGCACGGCACAAAAAGTGGCTTAGGTGGCTTTTGACACGAAAGGGCCAACGATGTAAATCTGCAATGTAGGAGACATTGATAGGTTCCCCATATAATTGGAAAAATGAGCAACTGGAGGAGTGAAAACTCTGAGATCAAGATTAATCCGAAGGAAAAAAAATAGAACCCAACTGTTGATAGACTCAAAACGGGTGCTTTGTTCAAGGAGACAATACTTGTTACCATGATACAAAATACATTTGAATGAACTTCAATTCCATCTTTCTTGTAAAGGTTTAATGAGTCCAAGAAAGAAAACTCGAGACCTTCTTCATTGTTTGCAAGCTCGAAGAAGAGACAAAAGAATGCTTGATAAAGCACTAATTCATGGATTTTACGAGCCCGAATTAGTGAATGCTTGACGGTGTTTTCATAGTTTTGAGAGTCTGAAAACTAAAAAGAAGACTCTGGGGGGGGATTTTTCATAAGTTTAGTCTCCTAAGTCCGAAAAAGTATAAAAAAATCCAAATGAGAACTCTTTTAGCTCAAACAAACTAGGGTATGCCTTTTTCGTAGTTAGTCGGCAAGGTCCGAAAAAGGGTTAAACTATCACCAAACCAACACTCCTTCAGAAGCAAGCAGAACACTTTAGTTTTAACAAGTGTGAAGGAAAGCAAAATCGCTCGATGCTTTTGTACTAGGGTTTAAACGGGCATGACAAAGACATAAAGAACGATTGGAATCTTTTTCATGTTTAGATCACGTTTAGGTCTAGAGCATGAAAAAGAGAAAAGTAAGCTCGACTAGGTTCACTTTCTGTAATTTTAGTCCTCCAGGCCCGAAAAGAGATAAATCTATACCTGAATATACTCCTCTAGATTCTAAAGAAAATAGAGTATTCATTTTTCGTAAGTAATCCACATGGACAGAAAAAGGGCTAAACTTATACCTATGTGGATATTCCTTCACGTCCTTTAACGAGTTTAAAGGGACAAGCAAACTCAGCAATCTAGTCATATTTAGGGAATGATACCAGAGCTTAAAGGTAACTCCATACCTTTCCTGTGAAGTTTTAACGAGCTCAGAAAAGTCACTTGTGACCTCCTTACTGTTTTTAACGAGCTCAAAGGAAAGCATAAAGAATTCTCTAAATGCAAGGACACGAGTGTCAGAGGCATGTAGAACTAGTTCCAAGCGCGAGGAACATGCCTAAGCATAGTGGAAGGAAAGCAAGCAAGATAAGGATACTTGAGGAATGTCTCCTCAAGGAAAAGGTGTAAAGTTGCAAAGGAAAAATGGTACAAAGCTGAGCAATGATGAGAGCATATATGAGGGATTATACAATGACCTAAAAGCATGGAAGACGACATCAGGCTCATAAGTGCGAGCAAGGTACATGAAAACATAGTTACAGCTTGACAAATAGGGAGAGGCTAGTAAATATTTGTGGATCTAACTACAAATCTTGTCTCTTAGAAACAACAACATCAGGATCATATTCAAAAGAAAGGATCCAATGCATGTCACTTTGGCAGAAACACATGCAACTTTTCTATCTTCTACAAAAGGTGTGGTCAAGGAAAAATCAACCGAAGAAGACTTTATAGTGCTAAGGCTTGAGGATTTATACTCAATGAGATAAACCTAAAAATAAAAGAAAAAATCAACAGGGGAGATAGAGTCTGTAAGAACAAACTTGGTATCACGGGAGTTGAAAAATCTACAAGAAAAATCAAATTCATCATGATCACTGAATTGTTGTTCAAAATAAGAGTCGAAAGACTCAACAAGATGAACATAAGAAGATCGATCAATGGAAATATCGGGCTTACTAAGAAAATCAGGGCTAGACTTAGTCACAATTGAACCAACGTCCATAAGAAGGTTAGACTGTATTAAAGACTCTAGGAAGACTTCATCTGAAGGAAGTAGATCATCCCAGATAAAATACATGTATAAGCATTCAAATGGATCAATAGGGTGGAGAGCTGTCTCAAAGTCTCCATCGAAAGGATCACCTGGTCAACTGTTGGGATAAAATACCGAGAAGGTAAGCATGAGCACAGAGGCTTCTTCTAAGTAGCAATTGAAGATGAGGGATATGAGGCCATATAGCTCACATGTGGCGAGGTAGTGTCTATAGAGACATTGGGAACCAATAAAGGAAAGACTTGGTCTCTAGTTGGATCAGGAGAGGAATCAAGAAAATCCAACTGATTGACGGTAACAATGCTTTCGTTATGATGGAAGTACATCACAGGAAAGAGCGTTGACACCACAACTTGCATAGCATAGGAAAAATCACGCCTGAGGAGCATATTGAAGTCCAAGGAGTCCTCTATTACCATAAAATCAACTACGACGGTCTTCCCACTCAAAGTAACAAAAGTTTGACTAAGAATACCCAAAGTTGTACTAGTTATTCTATCAAAATCCAGTAACTAACTATTAGTTGACATAAGGTTGGGAGATCCCATGCTTCTCCAAGCATGTGCGGATAAAATACTAATAGAGGGTCATTCATCAACAATACAACGACAAATCGTGTAGTGTCCACTTTGGACCTTTATTTGAAAAGGTGCATCGAAAGGAAGGTGTGGATCAACTAGGCCATCCCAATCAAAGGAAGCAATCCGAGAGCTTGGTGGGGGTTCATTTGAAGCGAGGTCAGTGCCCCCTTGTTGAAAATATATTGAACTAAGAGTGAAGAAAATATGACTAGTAGACGATTCACTCTCCAAAGGAATAGTGGGATTGATCGAATATGGCATCAACTCAACCGCTTGATGAGGGTCACTCTCCGAAAGAAGAATGGGATTGACCAAAGATTGCATCGTTTAAATAAATTGGTAAAGACCACTCTCCAAAGAAGAGGGGGATTGACCAAATATGGCATTAGTTGAGCCACTTGATCAACTGAAGGTTGAATAGATTGTTGAGAAACTTTAGGTTGTTCAAAAACAATATGTCCTAGGAACCATACTCTTCAAACCTCTGCAATAGCAAGGCACTAATGAGTAAGGTGGTCTCCCTCACAAATCCTACAAGGGAACTTCGACTTTCATTTTGAACGGTTAGTTTTCTCAACGGTGTCAACATGACTCACATTGGTTGACTATTTTCCCCCAGCATGACCTCCAGAGGCTGGGTGGTTGGTTCCAACATGACTAGCAGAGGTTGTTTGTTTTCCCCCAGCATGAATTCCAGAGGCTGGGTGGTGAAGATCAACTTGACTTGCAGAGGTTGAGTGTGTGCCCCTAGCATGACTTCCAGAGGCTGTGTTGAGAGAGTCAAATTAACTTGTAGAGGTTGATTGAGTGCCCCCATCATGAACTGCAGAGGTAGAGTGACGGGTCCAACATGACTTGTAGAGGTTGGATGGGTTCCACTAGCATGACCTGCAAAGGCTGAGTGGTGAAGATCAACTTGACCTGCAGAGGTTGACTGCTTGGGTCCAACATGACCTCCAAAGGTTAGATATGTGCCCCCAACATGAATTCCATAGGATGTGTGGTTAGGTTCAACTTGACCTACAGAGGTTGAACGGGTTCCCCCTTTCTTTCGAGTCTTCTTCCTATTTGTCCTCCTTCTATTCCTTTTAGATTGTAGGTTACTAGTATCATAACTTTCATTGCATGAGGTAGAAGGAGGAGGAGAGGCGACTATAGGTGAAAGGGAGGCATTGTTTTGATTCCCTTGATATAAAGTGCTTACTTGAGAAGCATCAGGAGCATTCGAGACATTCGGAGTGGAAAACAACCAAACCGGTATCCCTAGGGTGAATCCTAGATTCAAAGTGGCCATCAAAGGAACACCAACATTCCTAGTGAAAGTAAAAGCACAAGAAGCCTCGGGAAAGGGGGTCTCATGGTTGGTGTTCGTAGGGGTATTAGCCATAATTTCTGACTTTAACAAGTAATAAAATTCTGAGGTCAACCGGTAACCAACATCACAAAAAGCAGACCACTAGAAGAAGAAGAAAAAATTCATAAGCATCAAGACCATGCACACAAAGATACCTTCCAAAGGAGATTCTGGAATGATGAGGGCCCAGAACTAACCAGTGTAGGGAGAAGGACATTTACCCAGGTTCCTGATACAATCACTTTGGGGAAAGTGTTCGAATCACCAAACACTTTTCCAAAGAGTTGCATAAGGTTTCCTCCCACGTCTACCCTAGGTACAGTGGAAACAGCCTTCCATCGTCACATGTGTAGAGTCCTAAATGTCAAGATACTAAGGCTACCAAAATCCCAAAGTTAGTCCAATCAATGCACATGGGCATAGTAACTAAGATTGAAACTCAAACAGTACCAGGAACCACACGGGGTCGGAAGGAGGTACTTAGTGAGTCCCCAAATGTGCAACATCTCTGTTGTATACTCTACCGAGTATTGGAGGGGTATGTCCACTGTTCAGTATCGCATGACCTCGTGCTTGACTCCTAGGTTAGAGGATCTTTAAGGTATATTTCTCTATGAAGTTGGATTTCCTGAAGAAATGCCACTATGTTTGAGTTTAAAGTTTTGGGCAGACAACATGTCCCTAACCCAAAAAACTAGCCTAGACTAGTGTGTGTCGTCCCTAGAAAGAAACAGTTGCTAATATACTTTAGATATTAAACGTTCTTTTTAAAGGGATATTGATTACTCAAAGGGTGGCGGACGTGAAACCGATGTTGTTTGACTCAACAGTAGAAACAAAATGACTAAACAAAAGAGAAATTGAAATGCAAAAGCGAACTCCTACTTCTCTTTTCTTTTTAAATTGAAAATTGAAAGCCACGTAAGAAAGACTTATTCTTATATTTTCAAGAAACAAAGACATGCGATGCATTTAAGACTAAACCCTAATCTACATGCATATAAAGCAACAACTTGTTATTTTTACTTTTTTCTTTATGAATGCAAAAGACAATACATCCTACAAACTAATGCATGCAAGTAATACAAACAAAGTAAATAGACTTATGCTATGTACCCCACTAACATACCCTAGGTCGCCCTAAATCTGGATATAACATCACTAGGAAGGGAGACTTCCAAAGGTAAATAATTCAACCACTTTGGCATGGATAGACTAAACAAACAAGGGTCAAGAAGCTCCAAGGTTCAGTCTGGACCTGCAAATAGAGTTTGCTCAACACCTTTCCCAAGAATGTAAAGCCAAAGAAGGAGGTGGGGGGAAGCAACAAAACAAGTTTAAATACTTGAAAATGAATTACAAACTAGATAAAGAGCACCCTAAAGAGGAGACACTACCTCCCTGGGGTCATGCATAGAAACATGACCCATAAAGACCCTTCATACAGCCTTAAAACACCCAAAAAAGACCCAGAAATTATGAAAAAATAACTTACAGAGATAATTTGTGAGTTTCCTTAGGGAAGGTCGTGAATGCACTTAGATCTCGCAACTGTGCAGTGTAAAAGCTGCGGATGGGTGTTGGAAGGCCCATAAATGGTCAAAAACTTCCCTAGACAAGAAAAGGAGGTGTCCTAACAGGCTTAAGGGTTGTTGATAAGTTGCAAGAAGGACCTGAAACCTTAAATACACTTGAAAACAAAGGCAATGAGACCCCAAACAAACAAGGCTCCCCAGTGGAGTCGCCAGTTCTATTGTAGAGGAAAGTGTCCCTATGGCTGGGTGTTAAGAGTCCGCCAACATACTAGGGTTTAAAGACTGATCTACAATGTTTTGTAGGCAAACATAAGCAAGATTCAAAGGTCAAATATGTACATACCTTATCTACTGAAGGTTGATCCAAGCTCTCCTTCCCTCTTCCTCCTGCTCCTCCTGCTCCAAGATACCTGCAAAACAAGTTTAACCTTTTTCAAACCAAATTAACTATATAAAAGGAGATCATATTCAATAAAATATGAAACCCTAATCTCATAAGCATCATCATATAATCATAAGAAAAGATTCAACATCAATTCAGACAATGATTTGGAAAGGAAAGAGCATCACATCTTTATTATCAAGTGGAAGAAGTACAATGTTTACCTTCTCCTCAAGCTAGGCACCTCATGAATCCTAGATATGACTCTCATGTTTCTCTTCTCCAAGATTCTCAGCCTCCAATCTCAACAACATAGGAATATGGAATCTACGACAGAGGTAGGGGGAATGAGAGTCCCAATTCCTCCATCATAACAATACAAAGGTCAAGTCCCCTTCATGGAACTCTCTCCCTCTCCTATATATGTTTCTGAAGAGTTAGGGCCGAATTAAGAAAGGGTTGAGGAGTCCAATCCTCAAGTGCAATATTTTAATTGCAAGCTTAATGCCAATCTCTGATTGTCATCAATATGCTACAATCATATACCTATGCTGCTAAATCAACCTCTACTTGTCAATATGTGCATCAATATTGTTGGTCAATCTCTGCTCATCACTCTTGCCAATATTCTCATCAACACTAAACTTGTCTAAAGCTCATCAACAACTACTCTCATCATCTGCTCAAGGATCACGCCAATTCACCTACCTAATATCATAAAGATTCGCCCATCATCTAGTCTGCTCTTATGCTGCTCGTGCTAACTTATCAGATTTTTATTCAAACATCATCATCATCAATCATATTTGCATCATCATCAAGTGTGCATCATAGGGTTTTCATCATCATTATAGTATGCATAGTGTATGCATCATCATGATCATCATGGTGTATACAGTGAATTTCTGCAATGATAAGTCACTCGTTTAGAGTATGTTGTTCATACCAAAGTCACATGCCTTGTCACATTATCAACTTATCTATTGTGTCACTATACATCATATTATTGCATACCAAGTGATGATGGTATGATTGCACCCTATTATCCATACTTCTAGAAGGTTTGCTGCCACAGTTGACTGTCCAAACTAGAGAGGTAAAACATCATCATATCATCAACTTGTATCCAATTATCTTTCCTTTCTTAAGCCGTGCATATATGTCTATTGTATTAAACTCCAACCAAACTTTGGGACTGTTTGTAGATGACTTCAACAGTTCAAGACTATATATACAACTGTGGAAAAATCCTCCAACAATCAACTTTGGTGGTTTAAGAATAAACCAAACTTAGGTTCATTCATGTGCTAGAAGAGATGTCACCAAAACTTCATCAACAATTCGGGACTGCTGAGTATATTGTAGATGCCTTCAAACTTGGAACTATGTGTGTATGCTGAGTGAGTATCAACTTTTGACTGTGTATACTGATAAAACCCCAAAGAAATCATTGTTGTGTGCTTGGTTTAAACATCAAATGTTTTTGGATAAGGGAATCAATGAGACATCACCCAAACAACAGTCAAGCATCAAAACCTCAGACTGTATAGCACAAAACTAGGACTGTTTAGACACTCCAAAACTCAAATTGTTGATGACATCAAAATTTGGATTGTTTATGGAAGATAACCTAGTTGATATGGATTGGTTTTATCATAGCCCAAGACAGCAATAAACATCACCCAACACATTGTTTAAGCATCAAAATTTGGACTGTGGATAACCTCAAAAATCAGGACTATGTAGATGAAAAAGTTTGGGACTAGTGTACAATTCCTCAACCGTTTTACCCCAAGCAAGTCCAAAAACGGATTATTGTAAACCACCCAAAAGTTTGGGATTGTTTCTTCCTCAATCTCCACCGAATTTACTCTACATGCGAGCTCACTCACCTCAGTCTGTGAGTTTTCCTCGATCACGAATTCACCACAGTTCACAATTTTTCTTTACTTCATTGTTGATGCATTTTAAGTGAGGATGGAATTGTTTTTATACCCTTTGATGTTGTCCACATCCTTGAATTATGGAAGACTTGTTATTTTGATGTTGTTCACATCCTTGAAGTAGGTTTAGGTTTATTTTGTTTTTATTATTTTGTGTTTTTATTTTATCACGCAAACCCTTAATAGGTCAACCTTACCATTTACAAGCCATCTTCAATGGTCATCATAAAACAACGGTATGCTCCACCTTATTATGGTTAACCATAGGGTTTGATCATACTCCAACAAGTTATCAAGGTACCTTCAAGTTCACCATAAGTCGTAGGGGCTTCATCAAGGAACCACGAAGCCTTAGTCAAGGGTATGCACATGACCTCAACATTATGTATGTGTGGGACCCCATCGTCAAAACCAAGGGTGTAGCAAGCATCCAATTTCTATAATTCCACAATATAAGTGGGTGCCAAGCCTTTCTCATGCCTTAGGGCCATCTTCAAGAGTTCTAGTATGCCATCAACACACACATGACCACTTCATCTCCTTCAAGAGTACAAGGGCCTTTAAACCACCAAGTGTGGGTCCAGGGACTTCTACAAAAAGCTTCTTCACCGTGACAACCACACAAGAATACCTTCAAGGGTATCATTTCATCAAGGTATTCATTAAGTGCAAGCAGTGGGCTGCAAGAACATCAAATGGCACATACTAAGTGTGTGTGGACATCATTAGAAACTTGTGGGTCCAAGCACTTCTTCAAGGGATTTTTCATCAAGCAAGAGACTTCATGGAATTCTTCAACCACCTAAACCATACAAGAGGACCTTCAAGGGTCAAGATTCATCACGCTACCTCCTATGGGGTTTCCAAGCCTTCTCATAGGGTACCATGACCCTTTCAACCCATCAAGGGATTCTCCATCGTCCATAAGGACTTTAGCACAATCTCCAAGGTCTTCAACATCATCAGCAGGGTCTTCAGCACCGTCAACAAGGTGGTGGCTCCAAGATTCAACCTTGTGGGTACAAGGACCTTGTCAATTGGATACAAGGTACTTTAAGGCATAGCCCATCTCTATATGGGCTCCAAGGCACTGGATGTGAGGATACTGGGATCATCCATACCTTTGCACTGCAAGAGGGACTTGGTGGCATCAATGACTACATGTGGGGCCACTACAAGTCCCATGTAGGCATCAATAACAATTCAATCAACAAGCGTGACACACCGAGGGTTCTCCTTCAAACCTTGGCATTTTAAACAACCACAAACTATTGGGGTGTCATAAAAGAGTTCTATCTCACAATGAATTATCGTTGATGAACCAAGATTGCAGCTTGAATATGGCATGTTACAATTGGCAGGGTGAAGTGGCTTCCCATTTTCATCTACGAACTGCTTGTGATATTTTGCTCCTAATAAGATCTTATGTCGTTTTGAAACTAGTGGAATTTCTTGTGCATATGAACTCGAACCTGAATTGGGACCCTGCAATAAAGAATGAATTGATATCCAGATTCACATGGATAAGTAACATAAATTCAAACAAATAGTCAAAATATAAATAAAACTTGAACTTACCGATGATGGAAAGGGAGAACTCACCAAACTTTGAACATGATGGAATGAGTTGGATTCTAAAGAATTGACCATTTGATACTACAAACTTTTCTCCTTGCATTTGAGACAAATCAGCACTCAATATATGTCTCTATAGTCCTAATTTTTTTCAAGAACTATATTACAATCTAACTTCAAATATAGTTTGGAAACCATTTTATAAGAACAAGGTGAGTTTAAGAACATATATATACTATGAAACATTGTAATGGCGTGGTTAAATGCTTAAAAAAAATTAAGATGAATATATGGTTCTAAGTGTACACACAAAACCATAGGATTTAAAAATTAAACCATTGCGCTTATTCAAATATACACGCACTAGTGCGTTCACATAGAAAAAACGCACCGATGCTTAACAATGATAAACACATTGTAGAAGAACTTTCGCAAAAGCCCTCACAGTAAAAAAATAGCCGCTACATTTGGTAGCGGATATTTATACATGCATTTTACACCATTTTTTCATTTCGGTGTGTTTGATAAACATAAGCACATCAGGCATGTCATAATTATATGCACACCACGGTGTGCGATTTTTTTTAAACTTGTGCGAGGATGGTGCTTCCACATATTGATGCACCGGTGTGGCATGAACAAGAGCGCACCAAATGCTGAAAAGTCAAAATTAAAAATAATCGCACAATTTATTTTTTCCCTAAAATGAAAAATGTTGGCAATTTAAGTTCGAAAACTAATTATAAATAGTGTGTAAAATCAAATAACCTAAACATTAATTCATTCTTTTGCCGAAAATTTTAGGGGATATATTTGGAAGAGAGACTTTCATTGAAGGTATTTAGAGCAATTGGATTATTCTGAGGATCGAAATTTGTTAGGTATAATGAATCAAACAAAACCCTGCATAGTAAAAATTTCAAGTATGTAAATATTATTGTTAATCTTCTTATCTTATTTAGAATTTAACTAGATTTAAAAGAAGAAAAAACTTCATACTTACCTTCAATGTTGCAACCCTTATTTTCTTGCTGCTTCTTTTCATTTTATGTGGATGCAAAAAATTATATCAGGGTTTAAATCCCCCTATTGTTATACACAATTACGATTTCACCTTTTAAGAATTTTATATTTGTTGAGATTGTGATTATATAGAAGGCGTAGGGTGAGATGGGGCCATTTTTTGAATTGAACCTGTAACTATGTCATCCCTGTAAAAAAAAAATTTCAATAAAAAAATGCATGCATCAAAATTGGTGCATTTGTATTACCGGAATGCACCGGTGCACGTTTCTAGAGAGTGCACTAGGAATGACATGGTGCACACATTTTTTTCTCATTTTTTCGTTTCTTAGTTCTTTGTTATCGATGCATTTATACAAATATATCATTGATAATGGCAGGACCGAACCATTTTTTATTTCCATAAAATGGTAATACTTTCCAGTCGTTCACAGTGCACCTATGTTGGTATAACGCACCAGTGCGTTTATGTATATAAACGCACCGATATGTTTTATTTGATAAAACCCACTGGTATCAAACTTGTTTTCTATTTTGAAGGTCTATAACTTATTTGTATAATATATTGATAGCTTTTGTATTTAATGGTTCAGGATATTTATTGATAGAAATTGCATGGTATGAGTTCAATGAACAACAACTTTAGTCAACGTGATGGAAGCACATCCATAATTACGAATTAGGCAAGTGGTTTTAATTAATTTATGTATTTAAATTATTTATTTGTAGTATTTGTAAATTTCACTAATATGCATTGGTTAATGTGTGACATGCAGAGCCGAAAAATGAGGAAGCTTGATAAGATTCTTACCAATCTAAGTCTAGAAGAGCGTAAAACGTTGATGGAAAGGTTGCGGAGGGATGAATCGTGTGAATAAAAAATAAGTCAATATGAATTATTTCTTCGAATTTGAGTAATAATGTACTTAAGAATATTCATTGCTAATATGTTTAGAATAATATAATTCGCATATTTTGAATGTTATGTAGGGACTGACAACAACAAAAATCAATGCCACCATAAGAAGAAAAAAAATTATGGAATATGCAAATGATGATCAGTTGGTCCTTAGCTCATCTAGAGTGGTGTTGGAAGTTGATAGAAGGGGCAAAGAATTTTAAAATACTAAGACGAATATCGTGGAAAGAACATAGAAATGTACTTTTCACTTACAATACAGAAATGATCAAATGATTTGAAAAATTAGGTCATATGTAAACTACAAGAGCCATTCCCAGAGCAATGGTCAATGAGACCAGTTAGACTTGCAATAGCAAAAACATATAACAACAAAAAAGTATCAATAAAAAAGTAATATTCCTAAACATGTTTATGTAAAATATGTATGTATAACTACTACAAAGCGTCATTCATTCAATGATTTTAATTCTACTATATTTATTTTTCATATAAACAGAAAAATAGTTTAATTTCATTTTACATTTCCAGGAAGATTATGAAAATCCCAAAGGATGAACGAGATGATATGTGAAATGTGCCAGTAGGGGTGTCGAAAAAAGTGTACAAGGAGATGGTTAAGGAAATGGACATAATTGCATCGTAGGAGGAGCCATCTCAACAACAATGTGCTTCAAATGTATGAAATTATTTATTTTTAGGATTATGTAAATCTCATTAATTAATTCAACATTAAATATGAATTTTCAATTGTTTTGTTGCAAAAAAAAAAAAAAAAATGTAACCCTGTCAACACAAGACAAGATGACAAGGAAAAAATGGGTTGATAGCAAAGTTTGTGAGTGTTTGTGGTCTCCTTATAAAAAAATTAAGGTTTCATAGTGGTTCTTATTTGTATATTAATTTTTTTTTGTTTTCACTGGAAATCCTTGAATGTCTTGAAATAGGTGTTAACATACAAAGAGAATCCATCAGAATAATTGATTGGGATTGGGTTAAGAAGGGGTTGTCAGTATATGTTGGCATATCAAAAATTAATTGTGTATTTTGTAAGTATTTATATAGTTTTACTTCTCTCATTTTATAATCAATAAAACAACAAAAATCCTTTACATTAAATCTATGATCTGTGACAGGGCATAAAACTTGTAGGAAACAAAGTATGGAGTGAAGCTGACAGAAGACTTGTTGATAGAATGAATGAGATTTGGTTTTGAAAGAATGTGTATCATTCATGAATCAATTATTTCTATGGTAAATTGCTTTTCAATTTACATTCATGTATACTATCTATTTTATTTTTCATTATTTTCGGTAATATAGATACTCTCATTGCACTTTATTTTTATGTTTGCATATGGAAGTTGAAGAAGAGAAAAACAATCAATCCAATCGACAAAACATTCGGCCAAATAACCAAATTGATGCAAATGGATTGAGAATAGATAACAGTTCCAGTGAAGAATGATAATCCATCTTTAATTTTGATGTTAATGCAAGTTGTTTTAGCTTGTATATTTTGAAATATTTTTCTATAAAAGTCAGATATTTTATATAATAATGTACTGGACATAGTGTCCGACTTTAAAAATAGTGGGTTACCAAAAGGTGTGCAAATTACATGCATGTTGAGATTTTAATTATTGTTATCTCTTTGTTGTCATGTTTTGTATAACAAAGGCACTCTTATTGATATAATAATAAAATAAACTTTTTTATTCTAATGCATTCTTAAATGTTATTGTCAAATGTTACATGTGAAACGATACATTGGTAATTAAATGTATGAATGATTAAATATTACAATAGATGCTTTCATCTATTATATAACCAAACAAACGCAATAATTAAAATATTTAAAATGAATAGTACTATAAAAAATCTTTCAATTTCAGATAAATAATGGAATTAAAAAAATAAAACAAATAATATGTGTTTTACAACAATGTGAGTAGCCACTGTACATATAATCATATGCAATACTTTTTATAATTGTTGTCGCTATGCTGCGTTTACCAAAACAATAATAAAATTCACATATGCAATCATTAAAATTGAAATGAATAGTACTATAAAAATTAAAAAAATCAATTTCAGATGAATAATGGATTCAAAAAAATAACAATAAAAATATAGTGTATACACACACACACACACACAGAAGTTCAAAAGCTTTCCAAGGCTTCTCTGGCACTCCACCCCAGACTAATGGAGGTAAGGGAGATTAAAAATGAACTAATTGAAAACCATATTGTATGTTTATAACTGGATGACCACCATGTACAGAACACTTTTTTCCAGCAGTACATATTAAGGCAGAAAATCGATTTTTCTTTGTCATGAGATAGGCAGCATTATACTATGCAAGAAAGATGAACGCCTATCATGGATTTGTTTGTAATGTATGCTCCTTGAGGACAATTCAAGCTTGTTCTAAATAGAATAAAGAGATTTTTTTCCACCAGCAATATATATATATATATATATATATATATATATATATATNTAATTGGCGATCCACTGATGCGTTTAAGTTTATTAAATGCACCGTTAAATTTTAAAATAAAGACTCCCACATGCCAACCAGCTTCTCCGATGCATTTTCCTTTGTTTTTCACACTGGTGCATGTCAGTGGTTTATATGCAGCGAGAACTATGAAAGCTTAGGCACATCGGTGCTTCTTTATGATATAAGCATCATGATACATCCTAGTTGTTTAAATCAACCAGATGATTTCGATAGTTTGTAAGCATTGATGTGTTTGACAATGAAATGCACCTACGCGCTAGAATAAATGGACAGTTGGTAAAATTCAAGAATATAAAAAGTGTTCAGTGAGGATGATGTAACATATCACATCGATGCATTTGTGACTTACGCAAGCACGGGTGCATATAATCTATACGCAAGCACCAGTGCGGCGTTGAAATTTGGTTATTTCTAGTGCTCGTTCTGTTTCAATGCATTGTTGTAGATATTTGACATTGTACATCACCGGTACATTTTGTTACAAAAAGCAATGGTGCACACAATTTAAACAAGGCGCACCAATAAAAAAAATCCGCTAAAACATTCAGTCGCCGAGTTTTTTTAGTTATAAACTATATCCGTAATAACCTCCATTAAAAAATCTGCTACATTGGTGGAGGTTGTAGTGAATGTTTTTTTACATTTTTTTTCAATCTTGTAACACTAAAATCCTCCACTACACACTCTTTTCCTTGTAGTGTAGTTTTCACAAACCATGTAGTGCCTAAAATCCATGAGATTTCAATAGGACGATGAAAGGACTATATGGAATGTATCTTCATGCAAATTTTCATTTACAATGGTTATTACAGTAGATGAGGAAAAATTTTAATTGCACAGATGATAACTACCTTGGGGAGATTAGATAAATCCTCAAATCTAATAGGAAAAAGGTGGATAAATGCCCAAAAAACAAGTGAAAAAGTTTGCAGGGTTTTGTTAAAAGTTGACTTCACAAAAAATGGTGGATGAAAGTAATAATTGGTTCACAACACTTAGTTTATATATATATATATATATATATATATAAAATGTAATTACTTTCCTCTAATTTTATAATTTTGTTTTTGTAGATTGAAAAGAAAAAGGTGATGCATCACTTATTGGATAGGGGGTCAAGGAATTTTGGAATTAAAGATAAATATCCAAGCATTAATTTAATTGATACGTTGGTATACTATCGCAACTAATTTATTTTTTCTCATGTGAGAGATCGATACTTCCAAGGTCTTCCCTCCCCCCTCGTACATAGACCATGGTCCATTACATGGATGGAAGGCAATGCAACATCTTCATGATGATGTCGCTTACCAAGATGTAACATTCTCTTTTTACCCTGACTCTTGATATTAGAATAAACTATTTATTTGAGGGCATTCTATGACGAGTGACTAGACCATTTATTTATTTGAGATCTAAAAAAACGTTGTAAGGACGTTTTTTTTAGGGAATCCGGTTTCGGATGACCTGGACATGTGTGAAGCAATGAAATTTTAATGAGGTATAACCTAAGACGGAGTATCTAGCATATTGATGAGTAAATTATGACTATGAGAATGATGTTGACATTTGGTTAATTGTGAATGCATTGATATTATGATTGTGAAATGAAGAAACATGTGAAGTGTCAACAAGGATTAAAAGTTGTATAATGTTTTATTGACAAAACTTATGTAGCATGTACTCTGATGGTCTATCGAGTGAGACAAGAAAGGCAGGTACATGAACCACAAGAAAGCATCTGTATGCAAAGACTCACACTGAGTCGATGACTATGGCAGGTGATATCAATCTTGTTTATGATATGATTTAATTATGATATGTCTGATGCACATGAGGAATGATGTGCATGGACTCTGGATGAGTCGAGAACCTTCCACAATTAATGTCAAGTTGATATTTATATTGGGTTTGAAATCTTGTTTATAATATTGGATGCACATGATGTTTTATGTGCGGATGATGGGATTGTGATTGCCAATCAATCCACATCAGATGACGGGGCTTAAAATATTATACCTGTAAGTCTAGCAAATTGGCTGGTGCAATGAAATTTGAATAGAGTAAGGAAAACTCCAATTCATCAGATGTGTGTGTTGTGAGGGTAGGTCGCAAGTTGGACACTCACATATATTATTACTAGGGGGCGCGTAATAAGGATTCGTCCTTATTCCATAGGAACCACCATGCTCTTCCCAGGGTAAGCGAAATGAGGTTCCATTGGCTCAATTGTTATAACCAATTCCTCGCCTATGGGAATTATCAGAAGGGCAAGTTGGGAGCATAGCACCTTGATAATTTTGGTCGTGAAGAGAATGTGACAGTAATCAGCATCTAATTTAATTAATGGAAATAATAAACTGATCATAAATAACTTTAAGTAAAAAATATAAATAAATAATAAATAAATAACAAATAAACCAATAAATAAATGATAAATAAACTAAAATAAAGCTAAATTAAGAAATCATTTAACAGAGTAAATTAAGGAACTTGAACTAAAGTGAAATCCTAACTGATAGAAAAAGAATCAGAGAACTAAAGATAACTAAAAAGTAGGTTGGTAAATAAAATAAATCAATCAATTAATTAAAGTAAACTAAAGAGTTAACTAAAAGTGGTGCATGGGATGCATGAGAATTAACGAAATGGTTAATAAAAGCTAAATAAAAGAAAGGAAGGGGGATCTTGTTCTTTCATCTTCTTCTTATTCGATCCTGGCATAGTTTGGATCCCGAACCCTTTGGGTGGCTCTGAGGCGGTTGTGGAAGAGTGTGGTTCAGTACGGCATGAGTGAGGTTGGGAGCCTCCCAGCATCCTCCAAGCATTGTACTTCCATTGCTAGCAAGGTATTGTCAGCATCGTCGAGCTTGGGGGTCCCAGGGGAAGGAGAGTGCCCGTCAGGGTATGGTAGGGAGGAAACCGTTGTGTCCGGCATGATTGGAAATCCAATGATAGCAACTGTAGCAGAGCGATAACAAAACAACCTTCGGCTTGTCCTCAAATGGAAACGACTAGTGATATGAACAAGTATTATACTATTGTTAGAACTATTTTTATTTGATAAATTAGAATTATTAAAACTAGTTATACCTTTTAAGGCAGATCTTAAAGTTTTTATGCATGTGCAATGTACAAATTTAGGTTAGTGTTTTATGGGATAATAGAAGATTGATTTAGAAGAACCGGCAATATATATTTAAATTTTGCTTAGATGTGATTTGTGTATTGGAAAAATATGCATGCCTTAGTTGTATTTCTCAGGCCCCGTGATCCAGGTCGTGCCCAGGTGCACACTAGGGATAACAGTCGACTGAATGAGTCAAGTTTTGTTATGGTGGAAGCATATAAGAAGAAACAACAAAGCAGGAAACACACTAGGTCAACAAGAAATATGCAAACAGACAATATGCAAGAATTCGAACCAATTAATTACTTATGCTCCATGAAATATGGAGGAATCAAATTATGATCAGAAAGATGTCTATATCACATAATGTACATGCTTATATAGAGGATATTGAGACGTTTAGGTGACTACTCGCTACGTTCAGTTACAAGAAGTTATAACAGACAAAAGTTCAACCGTCGTAGAGCATGTTGGTATGCTCTCTTTGAGGTGAATATGTCAGTTGCAAACTTGTCGAGGAAAACATATCGAAGGTGAACCTGTCGGCTGTTGATTGGATAATTCCTCCTTCCTTAAGAAACAATGGTCTTCATTGTGTATTCGTTCAGGTGAGGAAACTTGTCGGCAACTTCATTAGCAGAGTACCATTTTCCTTGTGCAGGGAGTTGTCCAGCTTTAGCCACTTGAAACAAGGGAATGGAGTTTGTCCTTGTAAGGCGTATGCATCGTACCACAATGGTGTCACAAAGAAGAGGTTCATAAACATCTGGATGGATGTCTTCAGGTTTTGTTGTCTACAAGTCATTATGTTCCAACAATGGTGCATGGTATGGTCGAAGTAGATCTACATTGAAAACTGGATGTAGGCCAAGGCATGCAGGAATGTCGAGCTGAAAAGCGTTTTCTCCAATCTATTTAAGGATACTATATGGAGCATAGCAAAAAAAATTCATCTTTATGTATGGGCTATTGAAGCGCTCCTTCTTTAGATGTAACCAGACCTGATCCCCAATTTGGAATGAATGAGGAATATGATGCTTGTCATGTCGGGCCTTAGCTTTTGCATTTGCTCGTTGCAACATTCCTTGTGCTTGCTTCTGGATGTTGTAGATTTTATCTCTAAACTTCAATGCTTTCTCCACTTCTCGTCCTTCAAAATTGGTGTCGTTCGACTATATCGAGGAACTGATGAAGTCGATAGGCGTTGAGGGTTTAAATCTGTAACAGATCTCAAATGGACTCTTTCTTGTAGAGTTGTGTTGATCATGATTGTAGCTGTGATGTATGTATGGAAGGTTTCCATCCCATGTTCAATGATGCTTGTGGTTGTACATGCGAAGCAATTGTACGACTAAGCGATTTCCAAATTCCGTCTGTTCGTATATCTACGGATGGAAGGCTGTCAACAAAGAAAGTATCGTGTCAAGATGTTTCCAGAGAGTTTGCCAAAAGGTGCTGACAAATCTAGCATCTATGTCGGAAATAATGGTCGTTGGGAGGCCCTAGTGTTTCCACACACGTTCACAGAAGAGTTGAGCAGTTTCTTGTGATGTCATAGTCTTCTTGCAAGGTATGAGTATAGCCATCTTTGAAAATCTGTCAACTACTACTAGTATTGCATTATGTTGATGTTTGGTAGTAGAATATCCCATCAAGTAGTCCATAGAAATAGATTCCCATGATCGACTAGGAACTAGAAGGGGTGTGTACAGTCCTTGTCGTCGATTCGACAGTTTAGAAATGTCACAAACGACGCACGATCGAATGTACTTGTTGACATCAAATTTAAGTGAAGGCCAGTAGAAATAATTTTGGAGGATAACAAGTGTTTTTGTGACTCCAAAATGTCCTACAGTCTTGTTGTAGTGTGTGTCCCAGATGAGCTTCTATCGGTGCTCATTGGTCGGTACACAAAGCTGTCCAAGTTTGTATAGCAAGGTATCTTTCAGGAAGTAGTCAGTAGTCAACAACCTGCCGGTCTAAAGCTGTCAATAGATTGTAGAAAAATCACAGTCTACTGAATACAATTGCGGACAAGTAGTGGTGTCATAACTTTGCATAATCATCACTGTAGGTAGTAGAGTAATGGGTGGTCTATTGAGACAATCGGTTGCAGCATTGTCTTTGCCTTTCCGATACTTAATTACCAACTGAAATTGTTACAGGTAATTAATCCACTTGAATTTTTGGGTTGTGTGTAGTTTCGACTGAGTCGGAGCGAACTGCAAAGGCTTATGGTCAGTGAGGATGACCGTTTCCCTGCCAAGAATGTATTGTCTCCATTGCTTGAGAGCTTGCACAATGGCGTACAATTCTTTTTCATACGTCAAGTACCTTCTGACTGTGTCGTTGAAAGTCTTGGAATGAAACGTGATTGGGTGACCGAACTGAGTGATCACTGCGTTGAGGGCATAGTCTAATGCATCCGTCTCAATCTCAAAGGGGTGATGCAAATTAGGTAACACAAGTACAAGCTTATTTTTTATTTGTTCTAAATCTTGTTCTTGTGTTGGTGTCCATTTGAAAACAGTTTTCCCATTTCCTTTCGTCAACTAATTTAGAGGTCATGCAATGTGGCTGAAGCCAAGTATGAATCATCAATAGAAATTCACCAAACCAAGAAAAATTCTTAGTTCATGAATGTTTTGAGGAATGGGCCAATCTTTGAGGATCTATACTTTTTCTAGGTCGATATGAATGTCTGTAGAGTCAATTACATACCCTAAATACTTGATGTTGGTCATCGCAAATGAGCATTTGTCCATGTTCAGATATAGCCGATGTTGTTGGAGAGTGTTGAAAACTTGTCGAAATTGTTTGACATGTTCTTCCCATGATCGACTGAAAATCAAGATATCGTCGAGATAGACAATGACACATTTATCGATGAAAGGTTGTAGAAGGTCATCCATATATCTCATGAAGGTTGCAGGTGCATTGGTTAAGCTGAAAGGCATGACTAACCATTCAAACTCTCCTTCCTTGGTTTTGAAAGTCGTTTTCCATACATCGGTGGACTCAATTGGAATCTGGTGGTATCCCGACTTGAGGTCGAGTTTCATAAAGAACTTAGCACCTTTCATATCGTCGATGAGTTCATCAATCCATGGAAGAGGGTATCTGTTCTTCATTGAAATTTTGTTAAGAGCTCCATAGTCAATGCACATGGACCAAGTCCCATCTTTCTTTGGAACTAAGATGACTGGACTTCCACAAGGAGAGGAGTTGGGACGGATATGACCCTTGTCGATTAAATCTTGGGTTTGTCTGTGAATCTCTTCATTTTCGAGAATGGATCTTCTGTAAACAGATGTGTTAGGTAATGAAGAACCAGGAAAAAGTTCAATGGAGTGTTTTACCTGACAGTGCAGAGGTACTCTGTCCAGTGCTTGAAATATGTTCTGGAATTCTTCAAGAATGTTGTCGATCTGTTGTTTCTGTCGATCTGCTGTTGTCGGGAGCTGCGTTGGTCGGTGAGGCGACTCATTGTTGCAGTCTTCCTGGAATGTTGAGGCTAGATCGTGATTGATGCAAACTTTTGAGCATGATTGCTAAGCTTCTTTGTTTGCTTGGCAGATATCATAGCAATCATTGATGTGGGTTGTCGCTCTGGTATGCCATGCCATTGGTTTCAGATTTTGACAATCACCTTCTGAGGACGTGACTGATATGTATTGTTTCAATCCCATAGGTAGGGTTTACCGAATAGGGCATCAAATATGGACAGCAGTGCCATGTCACGGAGTACTTCATCTTCAAAAGGATTAATGAAGTAGGTGAGTCGGCATTGTCGTGTGATCCTTAGTTCCTGCCCATCCTTCATCCAACCGATATTGTAAGGTTGAGGATGTGGAATGGTGACAAGACCTAATTTCTTCACAAGATCTTTAGAGACGAAGTTCTTCTGGCTACCATTATCCACAATCAGATGTAATGGATTGTTCTGAAACCATCTTCGTGTCTAGAATAGGCGCTCTCGTTCCTCCTCATCGATGATGGTCAAGGCTATTGGTGTGGTCAAGGTCGAGGCCAAGAGAGTTGATGTATCTGGATCAGATTCTACCAGGGTTCTGTTGGACAAGTAGGATGTCAACAATTTTTCCAAAAATGTCTTCCTAGCTTTCCATTCTGACGTATCATGCCATGATGAATTGTGATAATCACACCATTTCTCGGTAGGGTTCTCTTTGTTACGATCCCTCTTGTCTTTTTGAAATTTCTTCTTTTGATGATCAAGCTTTGGCGGAGTATGTTGAGAAGGATTCTTGAATTTTTCAAAGTCAGTTAACGACTTCTTGTCGGATGTTCGACCTATTGGATTGTTCGCGAAACGTATTTTCCCTTTTTGTTTAGCTTCAAGCTTGCTAGTGTAGTGAAATGCATCCGCAAGCGTGCTGGCATTCAGAAAATTCCATCTCTTGCTGAATGTATGGGGACAAACTGTTGACGTACTTCAGGACAAGCGATTTCGCTTCTTCTTGGATGCCAAGTCTAGCCATGAGTCGGTAGAACTAGTCAGTGTAACTCTGTACGGACTAGTCTTTTCACTGCCTTAGTTGTTGCCACTTCTTATACTGTTGTTCAAGGTACTTGGGCGGGTAGAACTCCTTTCAGACATATTCGAAAAATTGTACCCATGTGTCGATGGGGTCTTCTTCTTTTTCCATCTCTGTCAATATATTCTCCCACTAGCAGTGTACATAGGTTGACATCTTTAAGGACACAATGGTGATCTTTTCCGCTTCGGAGAGTTGATTTACCGTGTAGTAAGATTCCAATTGTCAATGGATTTCGCGTCAATCTTTCCTTCAAGGTTCGGTATGTATAGATTCATTTGCACTTTGAAGGGGCTGATTTTATCAGAGTGAGGACGCATCGAGGATTCCCTGGAGTTCGCTGTGACTCTCAGGATAATATCGCTAAACTGGGTAAACATTTCAATTCGCTGGCGAGCTAGTTCTTTTTCTATGAGTTTCTCTATCTCGTAAGTTGCATGTCTATTGTCTGCTTCTTCGGCCATCTTTTCTGAAGTCAAAGGAAGTGTCTGCTTGTGTTGTTGGTCTTGCGAGCGTGTTTGAACAGGCATAAGTTAAATAACTTCGATGGAAGTGCTTATATAACTTAAGCTCTGAATGAAATCTACTCTGATACCAATGATCCAGGTCGTGCCCAGGTGCACGTTGGAGACAACAGTTGACTAAATGAGTTGAGTTCTGTTATGGCAGAAGCATATAAGAAGAAACAACAAAGCAGGAAACACACTAGGTCGACAAGAAATATACACACAGACAATATGCAAGAATTCAAACCAATTTATTACTTTTGCTCCATGAAAGCTAGAGGAATCAGATTATGATCATAAATATGTCTATATTACATAATGTACATGCTTATATAGAGGATGTTGAGATGTTTGGGTGACTACCCGCTATGTTCAGTTACAAGAAGTTATAACGGTCAGAAGTTCAATCGTCGCAGAGCATGTTGGTATGCTCTCTTTGAGGCAAATATGTCGGCTGCGAACTTGTCGAGGCAAACCTATTGAAGGTGAACCTGTCGGCTGCTAGTTGGATCACCCCCGGGCGGGTCGTTACGCATGATATCAAAGCATGTTTTAAAATATTGGGTCTAAGGGGCTCACGCTACACACAAATTGTTGATTAAATGTTTTCGTTACTCAATTTCCTTTGGAAGAAAATTTTGAAGTAGATATGTGAATGTCGAGTGCTTCTTATTTATATTCTGGATTAACAATTGAAAATGTTGAATTAATTTGTTGAGGACCTGTATTGAATATCGAGCTATTTCATATTGTTCAATGATTTTCTAAAGTGTTAATAAATCTATTGTGTGTTTATGTTATTGATCTTAGAATTATATACAGCTCTATAAGTTGGGTCGCAACAATTTTTCAAGTTGTGTACCTACCATAAAAGGACTAAATCATTTTAATTATAATAGTGTAAGTTGTGTCGATTTTTCTCTACGTATATGTGTTCGACTTGCGAGGGGTATGCAAATATACTGGTTGGTTTTTTAAGGATATGCATGCTTATCGATTTAGAAGGAATCGATGACTAGTTAGGGAAGAGTTCCTAAGGTTACTTGCGATTAGGACAAAACCGTACAACATTGTCGTTGGAAAAATTTAAACATGGAATTATTAAACCCATGTAGTTTTTATTAAAAAGCAATAGAACTATTTAAACTAAATCTTAGCTACAAATGGAAATCCATGTCACTCCTTCGAAGGGGGTGTTAGAAGACTTGTGATCTCACATGTTAGATCATGATTGTGTTGGATTGAACCTGTAGGTTGTCCTATAACTCAACTCTGCGACAATTAGCTAGAATTTCCTCACCTGACTTTGTATATGTATAAATGGAGCTTCATTACTTTCTGAAACCCAAATTTGTGTGACTATGTGTGTTGCATAAGCTTGGGACTGCTTTTGTTCTAATGACACCTTTTACAAGCAGGTGGATTCAGTAGTTGATTCGAATCTACATCTATGGTATGCTTGTACTTCTTGATACCTATAGTTGTGAAGAGATTGAGAAGTTTAGCAACATGCATGCAACCCTTATGGAGTGAACCTTTGAACGAGGGGATTGAGGGTTATCGAAACTAAATCTATCTTAGAATTCATAGTAACGGGCCTCGCCTTGAAAAGAATATTTACTCCTATCTACTAACAAAAAAAGGGGGTAAACTACGCTACAGTCGAATATAAAATTAAGAGGGTCAACTACAAGAACGTAATCGAAAGATACCAATGTTTCCATACTTTGGAGCTCTCCTATTTCCACACTCGCGAGGACACAGACGTCCATATTTCCAATGTTTCCATATTTGGGACTTGGTCTACCTATAAACGAGCTTCGTTGACACACGCTGAGCATATCCTTTCAAAGACGTTGGCAGATTCTAGCTAGGACGTTATGTGGATGCGTTGCATTTAGGAAGAAAGGAGAGGATATTGAATGAATTATACAGTCAATGGATGGATGCATTAGATTGTTCATACGATCTATGGATTTAGACTGATGTAGCATGTTCAGATAAAAGAAACGGATTTGATGGTAAAAGGAATATGGCAATGACGTTGTATATGTTGTTATTGCAAATGTTATATATAACCAAGAATTTTATAAGTGGAATAAATTAGTTACGGAAAAAGTTATATGTATTCTTTTATCAATAAGAAATTGCAATATATAATCATATATAGTATTTTTTTTAATAAATTGATCTATATTCTTACTTGATCAGAAGAATCCTACCTTATCCTATCCACATTGCGCTAACGAGGTAATAGGAAGAAGAAACGAGTAAATGCTACTACGAATTCCGACCACAGAAATAAAAAGAAGACGCCCCATTTAAGAATAATAATAATTAAAGTAGCCATATCTCCGTTTCATATATACGGAAAAGCAACTCATAGAGAGACCCCCAGGGCAACTCATGTAACCAGCGAGCTTCTTACCCCTACATATGCATGGCTTATGGCTTATGGCTTTTTACTATTCATATTTTCTTGAATGAGGCATTTATTGGTCGGACAAGGTGAAGCACGCCCAGTACTTACATATTTATGCCACTTAGAATTGACTGCTCTCTATCCAACATGTAAATAGACTTACCTATTTCCCTCTATCCTAGCTGGTTCCAACTAGTCCTTTGGTCCCAACTGACGTATTAGACCATGCAGAAATAGGGCGCACAAAATGTTTAACATGCTGAAGTTGAACCATCTAGATGAACTAGATCATTGTCATTATGCCATTCTTTTAAAAAAATCCTAATATATAGTATTTTACCTAATAAATTGATCTATATTCCATACATATTGAATGGACCATGTGGATGTACTAGGTTCCTTCTATAAAATGAATTATGTCTTTTTATAAATGGAACCTAGGAAAATGATGAAATGAATTATGTTATAAACAATGTAGTTACATATGCAATTGTTATATTTATGTATAGGTTGAATATGCAAAATTATAAAGTTTAAAGGTACTCAAGTGAATATATAGGTTAATGTTGTCATATAATACATTGGTCAAGATATGGCTCAGTGAATTGTTTATGTTTATGTTGTTGTGTGATAAATTTAGTTGTATGACATAATGTATTACTTTAGGTGCGTGTGTTAATATAACAAGCTAAATTACATAAATGTATTGGTTTGTTAGATAACGAGTTGATTTATAGGAATTAATGGTAATGTAAGAATTCACGGTATTAATAGGTCATGTTATGTAAGAAAAAGGGATTATTTTATAATTAATTTGATGGTTTAAATGCATTATGTCTTATCGAATATGTTTTATCAATAAATTGATATTGTCGCTACTATAAAGGAATTGATTATGTTGAGGGTGTAACGCCTTAGGTTTATAATCAAATTGATTATATTCATGATGTGCTATGATCAAATTCCTATGCATGTGTCTAATATTACCTTACAAGGAATTGGATCAAGTCACTCTTAGATGGGAAAAGGTTTTATGGTTTTATGATAAAGATTTTATAAAACTAGAGGCTTTGTATAAATGTACTATGTCATTATATAATGAATGGTATATGTTATTGTCTAGTGCTTTGACCTTATCTTCATCTAAACGGATTGATTTAAAGATTACTAAATTTTGTTTTTAAAAATGAAATTATTTCATTAAGGTATGATGTTTTATATAAATAAAATACCTAGGGATGTATTGTGCTAGAAGCATTATGGGAAGTTAATGTGTTTCCATATGACAGACGTTATGTTGATTAAAGTCAGTGATGAGAATAAAAGCTTGATGATAAATGTGTCATGCATTTTTATGTGGATCAAAAGATGTCCCGGCAAAGGACATAAAACTAATGATATCCTTAAAAGTATAATACCTTTTCAAACATATAAACAAAGACAGGAATGCATTTTTCTCAATATAATATAAATTTAATGTATGGCATTTGCAAAAAGGGTAACTAAAGTATAGCTACGCTATGATTGTCGAAAATGTAGTACTTTGAGATTTTGCATACTAACATTTGGTTGCATCAAGAGAGTTATGCGCACTCAAAAGAGTTAAACTTTTTTGTTATAAAGAAAGTATGGTATGAATAACTTCTAGGAAGGAAACTATTAGTGAACCAACTTTATTAAAATTTACAGGTAGGGAATTGGCCTTATGGGAATGTTGAGTAACTTATACATTGGTTTCGATGATATGATAGTCACCCTTGAATTGGTAATTCGTAATGGTAACTTACCTATCTATATTTTTTATTGTATACCTTATATCCTTGGAAGAGAGGATAACCAAATAGATTTGAATTCTTACTTACCTTGGGATGTTGACTAATTATTCATGTGATATACGTTGTAGTTAATTTGGATATCACAAATCCTTGTGAAAGATTAGGAGGTGTTGAGAATCTAGATCAAATTGGAAATTATTTAAGATATTAAGGGATTTACATTATGTGAAATTACTATTGAATTAAAGAAAGCGAGTTGGAACCTTATTGCTTGGAACATAAGGTCAATAATTGCAATATATCTATTGCTTATGGGAATGATCAATTGATGAAAATATAGTAGAATGGGATAAAGACTTGAATGTGAGTGAAACTAGCATAGAATAGACAATAAAAGGAAAAAATTTAACTTCAAGACGAAGTTCCCTAACGAGGGGGAGTATGTAATGCCCACGTAGGGATAGGAAAAGTAATTAAATAAAATCATTATGTATAGATAGAAATGACGACTCGATACTAAGTTAACATGGTTGATGTCTTGTGGTAAACTAGCATTTTGTGATTCATGTATGAGGATCTAAAATTAAGAATAGTTATTTTCCCAATACTGCGACCTAAGAGGAATCATTGTAAATACGTAGACATTATCCATACTTATTCTAGAACTTTAGGACAAAGTTTCCTGAAGTGGGGGTGTATGTAACACCATGTTTTTACCCTGACTCTTGAGATTAGAATAAACTATTTATTTGAGAGCATTCTATGACGAATGACTGGTCCATTTATTTATTTGAGATCTAAAAAAATGTTGTAAGGACGTATTTTTGAGGGAATCCGGTTTCGGATGACCTGTGCATGTGTGAAGCAATGAAATTTTGATGAGGTATAACCTAAGACGGATTATTTGACATATTGAGAAAATTATGACTATGAGAATGATGTTGACCTTTGGTCAATTGTGAATGCATTGATATTATGATTGTGAAATGAAGAAACATGTGAAGTATCAACAAGTACTAAAATTTGTATAGTGTTTTATTGAAAAAACTTATATAGCATGTACTCTGATGGTCTTTCGAGTGCGACAGGAAAGGAAAGTACATGTACCGCAAGAAAGCATCAATATGCAAAGACTCACGCTGAGTCAACGACTATGTCAGGTGATATCAATCTTATTTATGATATGATTTAATTATGATATGTTTGATGCACATGAGGAATGATGTGCATGGACTTTGGATGACTCGAGAACCTTCAACAGTTAATGTCAAGTTGATATTTATATTGGGTTTGAAATCTTGTTTATAAGATTTGATGCACATGATGTTTTATGTGTAGATGATGGGATTGCGATTATCAATCGATCAACATCAGGTGACGGGGATGAAAATAGTATACCTGTAAGTCTAGCAAATTGGATGGCGCGATGAACTTTGAATAGAGTGAGGAAAACTCCAATTCATCAGATGCATGTGCCATGAGGGTAGGTCGTGAGTCGGTCACTCACGAAGATTATTATTGGGGGTGCACAATAAGGATTCATCCTTATTCCCCGTGAACCACCTAGCTCTTCCCAGGGTAGGAAAACTAAGGTAACATTGGCCCAGTCGTCATAACCAACTCTCCGCCTATGGGAATTATCGGAAGGGCATGCTAGGAGCATAGCACCTTGATAATTCTAGTCACGACGAGAATGCAATGGTAATCAACATCTAATTTAATTAAGGGAAATAATAAATTGATCATAAAGAACTTTAAGTATAATAATAATAATAATAATAATAATAATAATAAATAATAAATAAACAAACAAATAAATAAATGATAAATAAAGTGAAATAAACCTAAATTAAGAAATCAATTAACAAATTAAATTAAGGAACTTGAACTAAAGTGAAATCCTAACTAATCAAAAAAGAATCAGAGAACTAAAGATAACTAAAAAGTGGGTAGGTAAATAAAATAAATCAATTAATTAATTAAAGTAAACTAAAGAGTTAATTGAAAGTGGTGCATGGGATGCATGGGAATTAACTAAATGGTTAATAAAAACTAAAGAAAAGGAAGGGGGATCTTGTTCTTTCATCGTCTTCTTATTCGGTCCTGCCATAGTTTGGATCCCAAACCCTTTGTGTGGCTCTAAGGCGACTATGGAAGAGTGTGGTTCAGTACGATGTGAGTGAGGTTGGGAGCTTCCCAGCAACATCCTGGTCTCGTACTTCCATTGCTAGCAAGGTATTGTCATCCTCGTCGAGCTTGAGGGTCCCGGGGGAAGGAGAGTATCCATCAGGGTATGGTACAGAGGAAACCGGTGGATTCGACATGATTGGAAATCTAGCGACAACAACTACAACAAACTTATGACTAAACAACCTTTGGCCTCATCCTCAAACGGAAACGATTAGCGATATGAACAAGTATTCTACTATTGTTAGAACTATTTTTATTTGATAAATTAGAATTTTTAAAACTTGTTGTACCTTCGAGGAAGATCTTAAAGTTTTTATGCATGTGCAATGTACAAATTTAAGTTAGTGTTTTATGGGATGTTAGAAGATCGAATTAGAAGAACCGTCCATATATATTTACATTTTGCTTACTATGATTCGTTTACTGGAAAAATATGCATGCCTTAGTTGCATTTGTCGGACCCTCCCTCCTCATACATAGACCATGGTCCACTACATGTATGGAAGGCAATGCAACATCTTCATGGTGATGTCGCCTACAGAGAATTGGTGGAGAGAGAGACTTTCAAAGTTTGTATTTTATAAATCAATTGGTTATTATCCAAATTTGAGTTTTTTATGTATGTGTTTTAATTTTATGTTGTGGTAATTAATGAAACCCATTTGAGATTCTCTATCATCAATAAATTTGAGACGAGAACAAAGAAAAGAATAAACTTAGAGTAGCTCTTTATTGAAATATGTTTAGCACTTGTATGTCTTGATGATGAGGTTAGTTGATTTACTTAGAACATACCATTTTCACCTTTCAAGTTCTATTCTATTGGGATGCAACCATTTTAAGTTGTGATCAAATCGTCTAATTAAGTTTCCATGATATTTTTATAAACAAGATGCATCAAAAGGATGACATGCAAATGAATTTAATGTTGTTGTGGAGGTAGATGAGGAATTGGTGAAAATTGTGATGCTACGATATCGTGCATATACATAATAACTAAACTAGGCGCACCATAAATCGATAGCCACTCTTATTTTTATGGTGTACACGTATATGTGAGGACACTATGTTGTCTTCCATGTAAAAAAGTATAATTAATGCATCTATATAAGTTGTAAACATTGTATGTAGATAGATGGTTGATTTTGGGCTAAGATATCCCTCAAATAAGTCACATGCCATTTAAAGTATGGCCAACTAGGGAATAACCAACAATGATTGCATTCCATAACCAAACATCTCATTTTGGTATTATTTAAACAATATGTGGGTGAGACTAACATCCCCACATTTTCTTCATATGACTACAAATGCATTGTTCTTGACAACATTAGATCCAATTCTAATTATTATTGCATTTCCATGGATCTTCTTACCTCGATCTAAAACCAAATGTTTTTCACATGCAAGTACAACACCAACCATGAATATTGAGTTGGGTTTCATGCCCACTACTTATATTTCATTGTAGAATGCAAGGCTTCATGGAGATTTCCAATATTGGGACAACCTTCAATAATTTCAATTCATGATCCAATAACTTGTTTATGGATTATTTCAAACAATTTGTAGGAAATGTTAACATCCCTACATTTAACATACATGTCTACAAATGCAGTATTAGTCATGAAAACATTATATTCAAATGCACTTTAGTTTTGTAAGCAGCAGTGAAAATTTATATTAATGGTAACAAAAGAAGAGTACATAGCAGCAAAAATAAACTTTCTACAGAGGTCTTAGACTAATAGACCACCTTCCCAATCTGTCAAAAATACTGGAGTTTGGGTTTTCATAGAAGTAGATATGTCATCTCTTTCTGTAGCTAAAAATTTTAACAGACATATTACAATTGAAAAACTAAATATAGATAAGCTTGAAAATTACACATTTTAATAGCAGGGAAACCCAAAAAAGATGGAAATCATAGAGTGAACCAGGGATGATGATGTGGCATCTATGGTGTTGCATATCCCACATGGAAGTCTAGTGTCTCTTCCAGAATTGGACAGGATCCATATTCATTCATTGGGTCACAAGGTTGCCTCTCTTGTATCGGCAAAGAGGCGATGGCGTCAGTTGGTGTCTTGCGACCTCATTTTATAGGCATAGAACTTCTCTCCATACCCCTCTGTTCATGCAACGGTCCTAGAGAATTCACAGCAGCGACTGAGGATGTACCACCTTTATCGTACTGGTTCCTGCCTCCATTATCATCCACATTTCCAGTGTTGGGAAACACTAAATAATGCCTCAGGTTCAAATTGGCTTCCAAGGCTTTTAACTGTGTGTCCACTTGGGTAATATAGGTGCGTAAACCTTGTGCCACGTCCCTGGCTCTGTTCCATTTTACAGTCATGTCTTCTAGTAACATTCCCAACATGTTCTTCATCATCCAATAATGATTGATTTTTCCCCCACTTTCCTAGATGCTAGATGGTCTGATACTTCCTTGGACTCCCATTCGTCAATTAAACATCTGACCTACATGGAAACCTGCTCTACAAACCCATCAGTGTCCCCAATGGTGGTATTTCGATGACCTACTCCTCTACATGTGCTACCTCTATGCGGGGTACCTCGTTGTCAGGGCATCTTCTTCTTCGAATTAGTGTGCAGGCTCATAGTAGAGTGAGCACAGAGAAGATGCAAAAGAACAAAAATACCCACAGGGTTGAGGCTAGCGGGTCTCATAATTCGAAGTGCTTCCATCATGGAGGTTTGTATTGGAACGTACAAGAATTAAATCCATAGTGATATGGTTTAGATGATAAATGACTGAATAGCTACTTGCAGGGTTGGTAAGCGTTCCACCCTCCTCTGCCTTCCATTCTATCGCGTTGTCACTCACCTCCTTTCTCGCACCTTCACCATGTGTCATGTGCGCCAAGTGTCCCTTGTGGATGGCCTGTGTGTCACCCCCATCTAGGGTATTCAAATGCACTTATTATTGATTAATCGTGTATCTACTTAAATTCTTTTGAAGACAATGAATGTGCACATGGAAACATGACACTAACCTTGGTGAATAAGTTGGCTTGTGCTCCTAATACTTTATTTTTGTTGAATATTATCAAGGTTTCGTGGGGATGGCCAACATGGGAACAACCACAAATGACTTTGTTATATTACCCAATATCTCATTTGCACATTATTTTAAAGAATTCAAGTGACATGCTAAAATCCCCACTCTTGGAAACATGTCTACAAATGCATTGCTAGACAAAACAAAACAATATTCAAATGCACTTTTTAATGCCTAATCATAAATCTATTTAACTTTTTCTAGATCTAATAAATTTGCACAAATAAGCATAACACTAACCCTAATGATTGAGTTGGGTTTTATGCCTGAGAATTTCTTCTCATAAGATAATTTCAAGTCTTTGTGGGGATTACCAATCCAAGAATGCCCAGCAATGATTGCATTCCATGACTCAACACCTAGTTTAGGTATTCTTCCAAACAATTTGAGAGGAAATGTAAAATTTATACATTTGGCATACATGTATACAAATACAATGTTGGACATGACAACATCAATAGATTCAAATGTACCATATATTGCATAACCATGAATATGACTACCTTGTTACAAACCTAGTAAATACGCACACAAAAGTAGAACATGAACCCCATTGATTGAGTCGAGTTTTACGGCCAGGGGTTGAACTTCATTGAAGAATATAAATGCTTCATGGGGATGGTTAATATGGGAATAACCAACAATGATTTGCATTCCATAACCTAATATATATGAATAATGATTTAGATAGGAGATAATGTAAAGAATGTTTATTGTGGTGTTGGAATATTTCATTTAATTCTTAGCAAGACTCATGTCATTTAAATTTTAAGGAAACTCATATCAAGTCATCATGGACTAAGTGCTTGCTATATTTCATTCCCAATAAGTATTTACCGGTTTACTTCTATCCCAACCAACAGTGATTGCATTCCATTTCTACAAGACCAATGCCTACAACAACATTGTAATCCAATAAAAAAAATATATTGCATGACCATGGATTTGCTCACCTTGTTCCAAAACCAAATCTACACATGTTGGGAGCACAGTAACAACAAGATCAAGCCATTCCAATCTAAGTACCAAAGCTAATTGCTTCATATTATGAGAGAAAGAAAAAGTTATGGGCACATTTGCAACAATCATTTGAGAAAAAAATTGTATGCTTGTTAGATTTCTTCCAAAAGCAAGTCAAGCTATATCTGAAATTAGCTTACCACATTTGGTAATATCACATCCATAATACATGCCCCATAGCTAACATTTGTTCCATGATGTTGTTTTTCCATTAAAATATGTCTCCTTCAAGTCTTTAGCATTTCTTAATTATTTGCTAGCTACTATCCATTGATAGCGGCAATATGATGGAGTTATTGATTTCCTGATGATATTATTCTTATTTCTCATATTGTTACTTTTCATAATTGCTAGCCTAGGCCTCTAGATTTGAACTTATAAACTCCATATTGAATGCGATCCAAAATATTATCTTTGAAGGACCTGTTAAACAGTTTTAGTTAGTTGTTGAAAGACATTTTACAGAAATATGATATAATGGTTGGTCAGGCATGACCATTTAAGGACGAAGTTCTTGTTAGATTTAATTCCAAACAATGACTTAATTCTATCCCAAACATTAGTGATTACATTCCATTTTTATAATCCCGGTGTCCATAACAACATTAGATTCAAATCAAATTCTTATTGCATAGTCATGAATATTCTTGCCTTGCTCCCTTGCCAATAAATTTGCACGGGCATGCAAAACGCTAATGTGATGATTGAATTGGGTTTTAGTCTTGAGACTTGCATTTAATTGAAGAATGTCAAGGCTTCATGGGGATGGACGATCTAGTAATAACCGACAATGATTGCATTCCATGACCCAATGTCTTGATTAGGCACTTTTGAACAATTTTTGGGAAATTCTAAAATCTCCACATCTAGCATACATGTCTACAAATGCTTGCACATGACAACATCATATTAAAATCGAATTCTTATTACATCAACATGCAAATACTTACCTTGTTTTAGAGTCAATAAATCCACATATGAAGGCATAAAACTAACCATGATAATTGAGTTGGGTTTTATGTTGAGACATGCATTTAGTCAAAGAATTTCGATCTGGGGATGGCCAATCTAGGGTGAACCAACAATTATTACATTCCATGGCTAATAATTTTGATTATAGTGTTGAAATCTTGTATTTGGTTCGCAACAAGGTTCATGTAATTAACAATTTGAGGAAACTCACCAAGTCACCATGGACTAAGTGATTAGTAAATTTCATTCTTAACGAAGGTTTAATTATATCCCAACCCTCAATTATTGTGTTCCATTTATACAGGACTAATGCCCAAAATAAAATTACATTAATATTAAATTCTTATAGCATAACCATGGATTTGCTTACTAGTACCAAAGCCAGTAAATCTACATATGTAGGTGGAACCAATAATTGAGTTGGGTTTAACACATAGAAATTGCATTTCATTCAAGAATGCAAAGGCTTCATGGGGATGGATAGTATGGGAATAACTAGCAATGATTTCATTCCATGGTCCAACATCTATTGTAGTCATTCCTTTGAATAGTTGTGGGAAATGCTAAGATCCCAACATTTGTCATACATGTCTATGAATGTGTTTCCCATGACAACTTCATCAAATGCACTTATTATTGCATAACCATTAGATCCTCTCACCTTATTCTAGAGCCAATAAATTTGCACCCACGAGTAGAATACTGACCACAATTATTGAGTTGGGTTTTATGCTTAGGACTTGCATTTAGTTGGAGATTGTCAAAGATTCTTGGGATGGTCAATATGAGAATAATTGACAATGTTTGCATTCAATGGCTATTAAGTTAGATCATAAATAATATAAATATCTTTTCATGCGTGGGAATCTTGCATTCGTTCCTAGCAAGAAACTTGTCATTGACAATTTAAGGTACGTCACCAAGTCATCATGGAGTAAATGCTTGCTACATTTAATTCCAAGCAAATGGTTTGCCTTTGATCAGGTTTACTTCTATCCCAACCAATCATTATTGCATTCCATTTGTAAAATACCAATGCCATAAATAACACTGCATTCAAATCCAATTATTATTATGTAACCATGGATTTGCTTGCTATGTTCCATAGCCAATAAATCTACACAAGTAAGTAAAACACTAACTATGGTAATTGAGTTGGGTTTTATGCACCAAACTTGCATTTCATTAAAGAATGTCAAGGCTCCACAATGATGGTCATTTTTTAAACAACCAACAATGATTACATTCCATGACCCAACATCTCGTTTAGGCATTATTTTGAACAATTTGCGGGGAATGCTCAAATCCCACATTTGGCATATGTGTCTACAAATGCATTTCTTATCATAACATCATATTCAAATACACTTATTGTTGCATAATAATAAATCTATTTAAATTTTTCAATACCCATCAAATCTACGCATGTATGCAAAACACCAACAACGATGATTGAGTTGGGATTTATGCCCGAGACATGTATTTAGTAGAAGAATATAAAGGTTTCACAGGCCCTGCCAAATTTAGGAATAACCAAAAATGGTTTCACTCCATGGATAATAATTTTGATTAGATATAAAATAAATAATTTTGGTTATGGTGTTGGAGTCTTGCCTTTGGTTCCTAGCAAGTGTAATACCCTGGTTGTTAAGCACTAGACATATGTTACTATTTTTGTTTATTGTCAGGCAATAGGTGCCATGACTATGGACTTTTGACAATATTAGTATTGTTGTTATTGTTGTTTTTGTTGTTATTATTAATGTTTAATTAAATAACTAGCTCAACATGGACAACTAACGAGAATGGGGGTCCATGGATTCCACTTGTGAGGGGGTTGGGGACTAGGATTTGTTGCACTCCCTAACGTTATGTGTTGAATCCTATTCTTGATTATTTTGGATTATGGATAAACTATTGAGTCATTTTTTATGATTGGTGGGGCCTACTTGGCTAGTGCACCCTCCTTAGCCTCTTCTGATGCTCTTCATCCAGTCATATGCCCCCACTGGCTATTTTTAACCTGCACTTCTTGGAAAAAGTGTAACCCCCCTTACTCCACCTTTTACTATTTTGGGAAGGAATATCATGAATGAGTAACTCATCTATCTAATAAATTCGAGTTTTCATCTAAACTTTGGAGTTACCACTCTTGGAATTTGATTCACTCCCTTTGGGATTCGAATGACTATATGTGTATTGGAATGAGTTTTCTCTCATTGTCTTCTCTAATGTTTCTCTTGAGCTCTCCATTGGAATGGACTGCTCTCTTGCCTGGAAAATGCATGCTATTGAAGATCTTGTAATAAGGTTTGAATACCCTATAATGGGGATTGAAGACTTACTTTGCATAACAGAACATGAGTCCTTATCCCATTACTTGTCCCTGTCCAAATCTAACACTTGAAGCCCAATGGTGGATGGTAATATCCTGAGGGCCTTGTGTAATGAAGGGAATCTGATTTCACTAGGTAGTGTATATGGAAGGGAAATTTTAGATGGAGAAAGGTGTAGTTGTGGTTTATGACGGTGTGAAAATGGCGCAAACATGTGTTCTATTTCACCTATTTGCGATCATTTATGGGTTGTGATACCTATTTCATTGCATCCAGAGCAATGTTTCCAATAAGGAATACTTTTTGTTCATCGAAAAAGGTTTATGTATGACTAAGATCTAGTTGTTTTTGTGTCGCAATGTTCCTAGTGTTGAGATGAGCGCACCATACCTCTTCGTTTGAGAGTACATCTATTGCATCTTTGCACATCACAACAACACGACACTCATTACTGTAGCCTAGGGTCACAAATTATGTCACCACATGAATACCCACTACCATGTCACCTCATGTGGAGCTCAACCTAGGAGCACACCAAGTGATTGCCTGTGTCTTCGCACATGCGTGTATGCCTACCATAGCACAAGTAGTCAGGAGACTCAATTACGTCACCAATGTGACTACCTATTGCATCCTCGTGAGTGTAATCCAGGAGCACAAATTATGTCACCAAAGTGACTACCCACTACAACATCACCTCAAGTGGATACCGCACAGGAGCACAAATTATGTCACTAGGTGACTACCTGCAACTCACACATGCTATGGCACTCACTACTCCCTCTTTCGAGGAACATTGATCTTGGAAACTCCAAGTGTGTCCCTAAAGTATTAAAACCTCACTATTGACAAAGGCTTGGTTAACACATAGGTTATCTGCCTGTCTATCGCCACATACTAGAGCTTCGTTGCTCCTCTCTGTACCATATCTCTGATATAATAGTACCTGATACCCATGTGCTTCGACTTGTCATGAAACAATGGGTTCTCAAACAACTTCACACAACTCTTGTTGTCACAGAAAATAAAATTCACATTAAACTCCAGATTGAACAATATCACAAGTAACTTCCAAAGCCACACTGCCTCATAGTTAGGTGACCGAGCCACAATGTACTATGCTTCGGTTGTACTCAGTGCCACACTCGTCAGCTTCCTGTTGGACTAGGAAATCATACCAGACCCCAAGCTAAAGAAACACCTTAAAGTGTTCTTCCTATCTGTGACACTATCAACCCAATCTGAATCAACATGAACCTGTAAGCTAACCTTCTGATATGAATCATACCTGAGTCCATACTCAAGTGCACCCTTCAGATACCTCATCATATGATTTGCCACAATTAGGTGAACACATCTAGGATCTACCATGTACTGACTCAATGTGTCCACCGCAAAGCATATATCCGGCCTCATGTTCATTAAGTACATCAAGGAAACAATCATCTGTCTGTATATTGTGGCATCAATTGTCTCTGAAGTAGTATCACACATCACCTTCAAGTTCGATGTCAATGGTGTATCCATGGCCTTGCAATCCATCATCCCAAATCTCTTTAAGTTCTCTACTACATATTTTCCTTGACTTGGGAAAATCTCATTTGGACTTTTCCACACAACTAATCCCAAAAATGATGACAATATTCTTGAACTATAAGATCTACTCCCCGTCAGTGAGGGAGGACATCCGATATCAGTCTAAGTATATCCCTCGGATACTGAGGAAAACAACCCTTGCTTGGATAGAAGAGAAGTGATAATGTCTCTCAATTTGTCTTTGTAATCTATGCTATAGCCACTACCTCTGAATTGGAGCTTTTGTGTTCACTCTAAAACTAGGCACCATGCACCCTCTGCATATAGGCATCCTGTACTAGAGTGACTGGTAGCCTTATATGTTGTTGATATTATTTGTATCCATCTATGTCATCTCACAACAAATGAGTCTACTGAGATGAGCTTCTTGTTATTGGGGTCACTAGATACCAAGATCTGACATCTTGAACTCTACGACAAGCTTCTTCTTGGTTTTTGCTGAGCTTCTCGTCTCCTATTATAAACAGATCATATACATATAGTAAAAATATCATTGATCACCAATTCCCAACCTTGTAGTAAAGGTTGGAATCTTCTTTATTCTTGGTAAATCCCAAGCTCATCAAAAAACTATCAATCCTATTGTACCATGTCACGGGTGCCTACTTCAATCTGTGCAAGGCCTTTCTTGCACACATGTGTCTATATGTCATGTGTCTCAGATCCCAATGGATGCTCCACATACACTTCATCTTCTACTACACCATTCAGGAAGGTTGTCTTCACGTCCATCTGGTGTACCTTCCACTTCATTTCCGCAGTTATCACAAGTATAGCTCTAATCGAAGTGTATCTCACTACAAGTGCAAATGTCTCTTCATAGGAAATTCCTTCTTTTTGGGAGAAGCCATGAACCATGAATATTTCCTTGGAAAATGTCTCTTCATAGCTGTAGGATGCTTGATTTCATAAATCTTCTTGAATTTCATAGTTGAACAGTCATCACTTGTTCTTCAGAACAAGTCTCATCATTCTTCTCGTATAGGTGATTGTACACGATCTCTCCTACAAGTCAAATTCAATCATTTGATCAATAATATTTCATAAACATCAAAAAATATTGACAAGTCAATAACAATGCATAAATCACACATTATGCAACCATTTTATCCAATGATTTATCACAACACTCATCCATATCTCTTATACACACGATAACTTTCCTGATGCCTTCTATCTCTACCAGGACATACTATCAAGAGCGTGCACTGTGCCTAGCATGTCTGCAAAGAGGTTCCATTCTATACAAGCAATAATTCCAAATGGAATGTTGTGTAGCACCATAGGCTACTTACCCAATACATGAATACTAAGAGTATATTGTTCATTAATCCTATGCATACACTATAACATGCATAATGCATTTATTGTTTCTAGGAACATACATATGTACACAACTGAACAATATCATTTAAACAATTTGATATATAATAAATGACAATTCAAATACTTATCTTTGTTTGGTTGGTTGGCTCCCTCTTGATCTCTACTTCCTTGCAACTTATGGAACTTGTAGAGACTTCAACCTTGGTCCTAATGCCTCTGGAGGCACTAGATCCTCTTAGATCTATCCTTATAGTTTGGAAAATATCATTTGTTATTCTTTGCTAAGTGTACATCATCATACTCGGACAAATTCTTTATATGATTATTTCTTTTGATTGTATAGGAACTAACTACAATTGTATCTTCAATACTCTTTCTTTCTAGACACATAAGATCTTGGACATCAACAAAAACAACTCTTTATCCATGTTCTTGTAGTGTTGATATGAAGAGGAGGATCTTCTACAATACATCTTTCATCTTCTTAGGTTTTTTGGAATTCAATCTTGTAGGAGGATTCTCCAATTCTTTTATGGGATATTGGTAATCATCTCCAAGTTTCACCTTGTGAGGTGAGTCGTCTTGTGTGAGTGATGAAATCAAGATATATTCTTCACCATTGGAGGAATCTTCCCTAGATTTCTTCTTAACTAGTTCATCATCTTATGCATCATGAGCATGATACCTTTTCCTATTTCCTTTCTTTGCATGGATTTTGCTTTCAGGGAAATATCCCTTTTCATCACAAGTATAACATTTGTAGTTTGTGTAGTCCTTCTGAGGTCTATGATTATTTTGGAATCTTTTAGGCTTCTTATGAGAGTGTTCTTCTTTCTCACTCTTTCCCTTCTTTGCATAAGTTGTTAGGGATTGATTCTCATCTTCACCTGTCTCCTCTTCTCTAGATTCAATTATGGATTCCTCTTGTGTACAATCCTCTCGTAGTCTATTGAATTTGGTGAGCTTCCTTCTAGAACAAAATTCTTGAATGAATGATTCCCATGATCTTGGGAGACCATTATATGTAGTAATCGCAATTTGTGCTTCTTCAACATTGTCTCCAACAGCTTCTAGTTGTTCTTTGATTTGGGATACCCTTGTGAAATAGGATTGTATACTTTTCGATTTTTGCATCTTCACACCCTTGAGTTGAGTTATGAAGATCATATTCCTATTAATCTTATTTCCTTCATACAAGTTGGTCAATGCATCAAACATCTCCTTAGGAAACTTCAAGGAGGAAACATGTGGGATCAAGTGATTTTTGATCGAGCAAGAAATGATCCTCTTGTCTTTGACCATATGTGTATAGATTTGTCTTCAACTCCCTCTGGCTCTACAACTTCTTCCTTGACATAGTTTCCCAAGTCATACTCTTATAATATGAGAAGCACTCTATACTTCCATGCCAGGAATTTCTCATATCCTTCAAGCTTGTCATCAAGCTTGGTATTGTTTCTCATTTTGACAAAATGAGAACCTCGTATAGAAATAAAGCTAATAGTTCTTACCTATAAGAGTGCTCCAACCAAGTGATTTCTCCAATGCCTTATGAAATCTACTTCGGGTTGATTCTAGGGTTTGTTAGAGAAACCCAAATTTTCCAACTTTGGAATATTGCAAATCTAACATGATAGAGAGATGTGCCTCCCTAAGGCGAGTTGAACAATGCTCCTTTTCTTCCAGATCTGTGGACAAAACTGCCAAAAATATGATGCCCTGGTTTTCCCAAGCAGTAGTGACATGGCCAAAATTGAAAGTCCTTGGTTCTATGTTTTTCCTCCACAGAAAGATGTGCCCTCCTAGGGATAGTTGGAGAATGCTTGGGTCGAACCAAAATGGTGGACAAAAAGTCATCAAGTGTGTACCCCTAGTTCCTGACTCCAGCAGTTGCAGTTGTTACAGTTGTTATGGTTGTTGCAATGAATTTTTTCAACACGACCCTTATACCATGTTAGAATTTTATACTTTAACAATGGTTATATTAGATATTCAAACAATTTTCACTATATCATAATAAACATATGTAATCAGATCACTGAAAGAAAGACAAACATAACAAAACAAAAGTACACGTATTTTTCCTCTGGGAAACCCTTCAAGTGAAGAAAACCCAACAAACTTCTCAGTATAGATTCGTAAGTAAGTACAATGTCGTATAGTACAATCCAAGAGCTAAAGGCACATCCACACAAAGATGCTCAGAATAATATAAGATAGAAAACCCAAGAATAAGATGTCTTCACAAAGCAGCTACTCTTCTCCCAAGCGAACTTGTTCTTCTTCTTCTCCCACTAGCGAACTTGTTTGAGTGAGTGATGTATCCAAATGAGAGGTGCACCCTCTCTATTTATACTTGTCTTCCAAGTGACTTTCCTCCTATGGGGGATGATTTCTCTAACTGCCAGGGATGACTTTTCTAGGGTACAATATAATATATTCTTTTTGGAGTCTTTTGGGATGACTTAACTAATAGGGTTTACATTAATTCTTGCAATGTTATTTACATGATTGATTACAATAATAATATCCTGAAAGGGAGTACACTAATAATACAACAATGACACATGAAGAATACAAGAAGAATATATTTCAAAGTCACACAATATTCAACAAGTGGAACGTTGTCCTATGGAAGCTAGCTGCCCATGACTAAGATGAGTATTTTATTATATGATTATTTAATGCATTTTTAGAAATATATGTGTTTATAGATATGGGTTTCTTATTATTTATATGGTTGTAGGTGACATCCATGAGATTTGATGTTATATGGTTGTAGATGACATATTTCATATCTGAATTTGTTTATTTTGATATGGCTATGTTTGTAGTCAGTGATGAGTATTTTATTATATGATTGTTTACTGCATTTTTGGAAATATATGTGCTTATGAATCTGATTTGCTTATAATTTGTATGGTTGTAGGTGACAACCAAGAGATATGATGTTATATGGTTGTATATTACATCCTTCATATCTGAATTTATTTATGTTGATATGGCTATTATGGATCGTAATTTGTGGATCTGAATTTTAATATTATTATTGTGGTTGTAGATGGTAGCCTGTAAGTCTATTTATTATATGGTTTACGACAGTTGTGGATCCGATTATATTGATGGTTATATGGTTGTATTGGATCAGATATTTAATGTTTAGATATATGTTGATAAGTTTCTCATATATTCTTACATTTATGTCTGCACTTACCTTGTATTGCATGTGCATATCGAAAATGATATGCATCACAAGTTTGCATTGCCTTTGAAAAGGCTGATTGTTTTATTTAATTAGTTTATTGGCATGTTTTCTAAGCCTTATATAACCTTATTCTATTGTGCATTACCTTGATTCATCCCTCCCTTGGGTTTCTTAGTGACCTTGGCCTTGGTTTTGGGGTGGGGGGCATCACAAAGTGGTATCAAAGCAATATAGGTTTCAACTTTGTGGATGTTGGGCCTTCTACAGTTTTATAACTCTATTTTTGGAATGTGTGGTGAAATAAGTTTGACCTCAATTATGAAAATGGAAGGATTTTTGTGCTAATAGTGATTGATAATAAACACATTGTAGAATCCAATTATGTCCGTTGATTGCAAGGTTTGTCGTTACACCAAAACCTGCAGATGTTGATGAACATTTGAAACCAAGCACAAGGACCTATCATTAGGAGTGGCGGTTAGTCCACATTTTTATATTCCCAGAGGTGCGGCAATTATACCATGCACTTGTACCGATACTCCAACACCCCCCCTCTGGCATAGCTCGGGGGAATTGAACCTAAGACCTTAGCTCTGATACCATCACTAGTACAAAATGAGAAATTAATGACTAAAATCAGGCTATAAACGACTATTTTTGAGTCGAAGACTAATAGTAGCTAATTTCCACTATCTTATAGCTAGTCGTATTTCACGTAGTCACTAATAGCTTGACTTAATAGTCATTGATATTAAATGATTTAGTCATTTATTTAATCATTGATAGTCAATGATTTAGTCATTGATAGTCAATGATTTAGTCATTGATAGTCAATGATTTAGTCATTGATTTAGTCATGAATTTAGTCACGGATTTAGTCATTGATTTAGTCACTGATTGCAACAATTAATGACCAAATATACGACTAAATAAACTACTAGATGATAACATATTAATGACTAAGATAAATACGACTAAGATACGGGAAATTAGCTACTAATAGTCGTATATATGTGAATTTAGTTGTTTTTATAGTCACAAATTTATGATAGGGCACGAAGGAATCGAACCACCAACCTCCTACCTATAATTAGGCAAGCGCTCTACCATTGAGCTACCAACCTTTAAGAAGTTGTTATTGGTTGACAATGATGATATTCAAACAAATTTATGATAGATAGCAATCTACAAACTACATAATTATTACTATTAGAACTTACTAGTGACTATTATTTATGACAAACTAATTCCTGAGAGCTATGTACAATTTTCCCTATCTGGCATATCCATTCATGTTACCAGAGAGAAGGAAATACCTCTGTGATGGATGTGCTACCAATTAAGTTAACCAATTTGTGGAATATCTCTTGGCGTGCCTAAATATATGAGAAAAATATCATTATATGAAATCAAACAAAGTAAAAGTCAAATAAGGTAAGCAAACCTTGTTATTCATAAAACAATCTATCAGTGACAATATAAAAATACATGAAAGAGAAATATTTCAGACTAAGTGTTGCAAATCATAAGCTACCATATCACCCAATTCTAGAAAATGAAATATTTGTATAGAAGTCTAAAGGCTACCTAAAAAAGCAAGCAAAAGAAACTCAACACATATTTCAAAAAGAGTTGAATGAAATAATAAAAGCATACCAAACATTATAGTTGACACATTTTATATGAAAATCAGTGTGAAACATTCAATCATGGTTGTAAGTTTATCTTTGGCCAACCCTCCTTAGATATAGCCACAACTACACCGATACAAATAATTATTAAAACCAAGGGCACTCCATAAGTGCACCACAAGCAAAGTAATAAAGACAAGAAAAAAATCACCACGACGAAGGTAAGATTTGAGAACAGACAAATGTTCTATGGTGGTTCTACTGTATTTGGACACACATGTGCTATAAGCAACAACAATTAGAAGATAACCAATTAGTTAATTTTTAGTTATTATCCCTTGACTCTTTTACAAGGAAAATTGAAGATAATGAGACAAACATGTTCTCCCATAATTTAGCCTCCTTGCTAACACGAACTTCCTCGATCTTCTTGTTGGCCTTCAAAGTATTTTGAACAACATTTCTATTATATCTCTCAGGCCTGTTTCTTCTTCTCTCAAACTCGAACGTTGATGTCTAAACATGAAGTTTTAAATAACACAACCCTCATGTGCGCTACCCCCGTGCATTTATATGCCAGGGCAACAGCTGCCATTTCTTTGTTTCTCTCATATGTTAAGATACAAAACCTGTAAAGGTAATAGAGAAGCTAACCTATCAATTATTTGAATCAGCATGACTATATTTCAAAATTGGCTGAGAAATTTCCAAAAGTAAAGCTAATACAGTGTGCTCACATCCAGATTGACTAATTAAAAAAATGGATAAAACTTTCAACTCAAACTCTAAGAGCTTATGAGACTTACTCACAAATCCTGGCAGTATTTGTATACACCTTCATATCCTGAGTCGTTTCTCCATGCTTTGCATTGTCAGAATTGCAAGGCTCCAATAATGAAGCACCATGAAGAAATTTTAAAGTCGTTTGAAAGTAACGACCAGTGATTTCAAGGTCGCTACTTCCCATAGTCTGCAACATCTATTGCAGCTATGTTAGACTTCTAAGGAAGTTATAATTTTAAACATTGGATTTCATCAAATCACAAGAAAAAATTTATGCTATGTATAGATGGAGGAATACGGATAATTAACGTCAAGCAGACCTTCAATCTGTCTGCAGAGTGTTTCAGATTCTCCGCCTCTTTCAGTACAGAAATTCCTGTAGCTTTACCATGGTCTCTTCTAATAGGACTTGCAGCAACTACTCCATCATGATCCCTTCCTGTAACTCCATTAAATGCAATAGGTTTGACACCACGCATCGGTGGTCCATGCATGTTATTAGATTTGCTTGATTCTTTAGGAACTGTTGACAATTCACCATTAGAGCCATCAACTGTTGCTCTGGCCTTGACCTTTTTAAAAGCCTTATGTACCTTTGGCTCTCTTTCATTTTTTCACTTTCCTTGTACTGCATCACCCTCTGACACAAAGGAGGAAGACATCATTGTGAATTTTTTTTAAGAATTAAGCACAATGATTTATGCTCTTGATGGAAATGTAGGACACACAAAAGAACAAAAGTTTGAATGAAATATAACAAGTGCAGCATCTTATGGACAAATATCAAAGCACATATAAAGAATCACTAAGTGAAAACCAAATCAAAAGAAAGGATTTGCAAAGACATAAAATCAGGAAGCGCTATGGAAACCACCATTCACAAGGCAAACACATGAGCTCCATAAATTGCTTTCGTAGACCTCATAAAAGATTGATGCTTACAAACCACTAGTCTAGGTGGTCTCCAATCATAATCAAACTTTTTCTAACCTGTGTTTTTTGTCCTAACAGTATTTTCTTTTAGTTAAGTTACCCAAAATCCCAATGGGCTAGCTCTTTTGGTTTGAATCGACCCATTTCAAGGCATAGATTGCAGATTGTGTTTAGAGACTATCAAAATTAAGCTTTTAAACCACTACTCTAGCTGGTCTCCAATCATAATCAAACATTTTGTATCCCATAGTCTCCTTATCCTAGCAGTATTGTCTTTTAGGTAAGTTACCCAAAATCCCAATGGGTTAGCTCCATTGGTTTGAATTGACCAGCTTCAGGGCGGAGGTCGATGAGAGGTCATGGGCTCAAGTCCAGTAGAGTACCTCTGGATTAGGAGCACATGTTGTACTAAAACGGTATTTACCCAAGGGCCCAAAATCCATTCAGGGAATGGGAGGAATTGCCTAGAGGGTTTCCCCAAGTACATTTTCCATAGAAAAAATAAAGCAAGTTACCCAAAAACAAAAACTCAAAAAGAGAGGGGGCAAGAAGAAGAATAACAACAATGCTAGAGAGTAGATTGGCATGAGAGTAAGAAACCATTGCCAGACGACCTCATCAAACTAACAGGAGAAAGTCAATGTTAAAAATAAAAGACATTCACAAAGTGCATCCATAAAAGCATGATCCAATCATGAAAAAAGGCATTATATAAGTTAATAGAACAAAATAGAAGACATTTTTTTGCTTACACTTTGAAAGATCCTTCTCAATATGAATTGTTGAAGGAAACTCCATAAATGGATATGTGGTTATTACAGCAAGTTTATCCCCTTCTTCAAGGTCCAGTGCTCTCGCTGGTAATTCAAAGTTAAAAGAAAATAGTTGAGTTCCTATCTCCACATTCCATAACTTGAAAGTTTGATCTGCACTGCTCGTTATTAAACGTGTAGAATCCCGTACATGTACCAGCAAAAATATCATTTCGTTTCAATATTCCAAACAATTGCTTTCAATATTCCAAAAACCTTGAGTCATGGGAATTCGAACATTCATATAAATATATAAAAATTAAACAAAACCCAAAACTATTAAGAAGGCACAAGGCTCCATAAAATCATTAACACTATTAATATTGCATGGGTACATAAGGTGCAAGTACAGGTACAATAAGGATGAAAACTTTTGGAACTACAAGTTGGAGAGCACATTGTGTTTTCTTTATAAAAGAGGAATTCATCAATATGCAGATACATCAGGTACAAGTACATCCTGGGGGAGAGCGGGGGTATCGAAGTACCCATCCTTAAGCCAATATCTACAGTATAAATTTTAAAAAATATGTCTGGTGGGTTTTCTATTCCTAAACTTTTGACATCTTCAAAGTTTTAGACTTAGGCCAAATGCACCTGTTCCTAATAATAAATATAGAATGAGCATTCAAATCTTCCATGCAACAACTTTCAGAATGACTTAACATGTTGACCACATAAACAATAAATTGACAATCTCGTGAGAAAAATTTAATCAAAATCCTTGGTAAAGCCAGGAAAGCTGAATATTATCATGAACTGCCACATCCGTGCTAGATCAATGATATAAATCTACAACATAAGAGGCATTAACATATTATCCACAGCGATTTTGTTACAAACCATAAGAAATGGAATTTTGCCCCAGATTTCTATGATCAAGCAGGAAATACATATCATAAATACTGGAATGCAACAAGTGTGTATTCATAGAATTTAGATGGTTATTTAGAACAAGAAATCAGGACTCTTGTTAATTCCATGATGGTTTTTTATAGAACGTATGTATCTTATGACAGTAATCCAGTTAATGCCTGCATAAAGCTAATGGATTGCTTTGAAGGCACATTACAAAATTGTCTCTATGCAAATCAAAAAGAAGATCCTAATGTGATGAATCTTTGGGAAAGTATGTTTCTCATTAACTTAAATCGAGATGCAATTCTTGACTCACGGGGTAATACTAAGAATAACATGATTGGTTGCATGTTACATTATATTCTTGAAAATTTTGTTGGGTATACTAATCCTGACAAACAGATTCAAGCCATGTTTCTGTCTAAAATTAAATGTGATGACTTGACAAACTTTGAATTTCATTTTACTGAATTTCTCACCAGACTTTTTAGAGCCTCTTGACGAAGCATTGAAGGTTTTTGATGAAGTTTTAAGGATCTTAACGATACTGCACTTGAGATTTTGTAAATGTTAATCAAACTATGTTAGGGTTTTGAAAGTTCATCTCACCATGGAGAAAATAGGTATTACAACCTTCTTTCTTTTCTTCTATAGTTTACAAAATTAAATATTATGTTTGTTATTAGGTTTTTGATGAAGTTTTAAGACTTTTAAGGCTATTGCACTTGACATTTTGTAAATGTTAATCAAACTATGTTCTTTCTTTGCTTCTACAGTTTACAAAAATAATTATTATGTTTCTTATTAGGTTTTTATGAAGTTTTAAGACTCTTAACACTATTGCACTTGACATTTTGTAAATGTTGATCAAACTATGTTAGGGTTTTGAAATTTCATCTCACCATGCAGAAAATAGGTATTACAACCTTCTTTCTTTGCTTCTATAGTTTACAAAATTAATAAACTAAATTAATTATTATGTTTCTTGCTTCACTGAGTTTGGTTTCTGCATATATTATAGAGATACCCTACTCATACACTAAGTATTTTGTAGATGTCCTCAAGATTATTTTAATCGAGAGTCCTCAAAGAGAGGTAATATTAACTACTACTAAAAGCCAATCATTTGTTTTGCTGATTTACTTGTGTTAGTTGTTTGAGATCAAATCCTTCTCCCAAAGAAGCTCTAAGATTACTTAACGCCGCTATAACTGATGCCACACATTAGGTATTATTTTGTTACAGGGGTTTAATGGCATTCTCAGACATGAGTAGTTATATGTGAGAGGAAGTACCTCCTCTTCAATTTATAGTATAAACATATATACTTCTCAGGTTCTGTTCAAAAAATAAGTTTATTATGATTATGAGTAAGAACCCTTTTCTTATACACTACTTGCAGGCTCGAACAAGGTTTCTTGACAGATTTTTTTGTAAGAAAGGAAAAGGTTATAATGCCAAACGCATAATTATTTTTCAATAGTTATTAACCAATCGCCGGTGAAGAGATTCTCGCCGCTATATCGTGTTTAACTTGCAAGTGTTGATCGCCAAGTCAATTCTAGATACGTCGCTTCGAAGTTGCATGCCGCATTGCTAAATCGATGACGTTGAAGGACATGAGTTGTGCTATGCCGGGTAAGATTCTGAGCCATGCCATGCAGTGGTAAAACGTGGGGTAGTTCTTGTATTACGGAGATGTTCTCGTTCATGCCAGGTCGCTTTCCAAGTTGCTTCAGTGTTATTCCGGAGAACGCTGAACGCTTACCGTGTTCTATATGATTGATAAGATTTAATGATTGATACAATTTAGAATCAGAATTATAAAAACAAGCACAAACCAAGAGTAACAACTGATTTACCACACTAAAATTGCAATGGATCGAATCTATTAAACTATTCTCCATTCTACCTGTAAGGTACTTTGAGAATTTATGTATAGCTCTTTTGTAATCTACTTAGAGATTAGTTCATAGAGTAAGTTTTCTTGTAACATAATGTGGATTTTTCTCCACTGCCTAATAATCCAGTTGTACAGCCCATGAATTCTCCTAAAAATCCTCAACCTGAATCGGAGCCTGATGTTGAACCTGGATTTGAATATTCAATCTCTGCTGAACCTTCTTCAGATCCTAAAGGAGAATTATAATTCAATATGTTTAGCAGAAAAAATAAAATTATAATTATAAAAAGATTCATAAAAGTCACAAACCACAAACCACCAACATATTTCACCGTTGTTCCATCCACACAACACCTTGAACATTTTTCACCATTGTTCCATCTACACAACACCTTAGAGCAGAAGGAAAAAGAAAACGCTACACCAGAAAACATACATTATCCAGCACAGATTAAAATGTATAAAAGATGTGAGAGATTAGAACCTTGAAAGTTAAGTTTTTGGCAATGAAATAAGGAGAATTGACAGCAACCGTGGCATACTAAGTGCCCATCTGGTGGCCATTGGGTCCTCGAGTCCTAGCATTATCTCCCCATTGGATCATCGTCTTGTCTTCCCCTGCGCCTTGAAATGTTATGAACGCCTTCGTTGGGCGAATGTCCAATTTCTCCCTGCAATATATAGAAGCTTATTCTGTTGAGGAAACAAGAAAATATATATATATATCTTCGACCAAATCAGATGGCGTTGAAGTAAATTAATCACGTGTATACACCCTGATTGATAATAATAACAACGCTTAACAAGTTGATAAGAGGCAAGGAATTCACTGCCTGCTGCACAGACGTGAAATCCCCAACGCCTGGTTTGGTGTCAACTGTAACATAGAATGTGGGAAGGAGCTTGTTATCAGCTGTCTTGAAATGGAATGCTTGAGGCTACCCATTTGCCTCACCCACTTCATGAATGCGTGTTCAATTAGATGGGATTCAGTTGCATTCATGGAAAATGGTATTGCAGGGGTAATCTTCCTGGTATGACCCTCTGCCATGTCCATAATATTCATCAATATGCCTGCAATCGCCACCAGAATACAAAAGGTATGCATGCACACGCGAAGCTCTCACCCAAGGTAGGAGGGTAAGGAGCGGAGCCATCTGAAAATGGCAACAGGTTTGGGGTTTACACCCAGTCAGCAGCGCCCTGGATGAGTGGCATTGGCTTGCTTTGTAAAGCCAAGGAGATAAGAACCTGGGTATACCTGTGGCAAACACCAGCGTGGGAATATCTCACCTCCGTTTGTAAACATTGAAGTAAAGGTAAGGTTGTGTCATGCCATGTCATCCCTATATTAACTGTCAGGTATGATGACCGATGGATTTGAAAGGTGGTTCGCTCTGCTTCCACTCTTTTCTTTCTCACGCAGTGAACCCGCATCCGCTCTTTCTTTCAGCGCCTCTAAAAAGTAAAGCCTATTATGAGTTGTCAGTTATAATAGACTCTTCGATGGGTAGAAAGCGCGTTCAGAACCTAGCCCTCATCAAAAAGGTAACGAGAGTAGGAAAGAAAGGAGGACTCGATATGGGACAGAAAACGAAGCCTTCGCTTTTTGGATTGTCTCCTCAATGCGGTATCAGATCGACCAAACCTCCTCTTCCATGGTTTTATAATTTCACTTTCACTTTTACATGGTTTTATAATTTCACTTTCACTTTTACAAAAAGATGTGCTTTTATTTTTTCTATGACTTTTATTAGAAATCCTTTTTTAATTAAGAAAAAGAAAAATAATAATATTTTTATTATTTTCTTAATTTCACTTTCATATTTACCAAAAAAATGTATTTTTATTTTTTTTCTTTGACTTCTATAAAAAGTCTTTTTAGGTGGACAAAATTAGGAAAGATAAAAATAATAATGTTTTTATTATTTTCATAATTTCACTTTCACTATTACCAAAAATGTACTTTTTTTTCCTTTGACTTTTGACTTTGGCCTTTTACCAAGTGCCCCTGTGGTCATTACCTGTGGTACCTTTTTTTTTTTTTTTCAAAAGTACATCATCATAAACCAAGAGAGTTATTAATGCTTTTATCTCACACACTGTGTGATACCTAGATCTGGTACGAGGGTAACTAAACCAAGGGTAGCTAATCCTTGGAGAAGCACACCAAGCCCATAGATCAAGGCTCAAAGTGTCACACACATGCCCGGACCCAGTCTAGGGCTTACAGTGTCTTCATTCTCCCAGAGAATGGCTACTCAGAACTAAGCTGAGTCTACCAGTCCCAGACTGGTCTACATCGTGGTCCCGGACCAGATGTCTACTTAACACAAGGTTGAGTCTACCCAGGGCAGATCTCAGTTTATATCATGGTCCCAGACCAGATATCTACCATTCAACAGAATGGTCACTCAACACTGGGTTGAGTCTTCACCGTGGTCCCGGACCAGGTGGTCCCGGACCAGGTGGTCCCATTCTCCGAAGAGAAGGGCTCTCGATGCTGCTCAGAAAATCAACACTATACTCCGGCGGGATACCATCAATCGCAAGTGCACGGGGTGTAGCTATTCCAATCTTACTTGGATTTGGCTAACGTCATTGGGAACTCTAGACTTATGGAGAGTTGTCAATCTGAGCTCATACCAACTTAAGCAATCATGAAAATTCACAATCATACACATTAATCTTTACTGCAAAATGCAGGAATTCACCTTCATGCAAAATACTTGTAATTCATTCAGCAGAAGGAACCTGATAACACCAGCAGCTTGAGAACTTGGTTACACGATACGATGATCGCATGTATCTTAGATATTAGGATAATTCCTTTACAGAACAAACCTCGTTGACTATCTCTCATTTTAAGGAAGGAAATGAAAGGTCAAGACTTTCCCATTTCAAGTCCTGGGTTCATTCGTCTGTCGAGCCTCTCCATAACTGATTCTTATTTTTTTTTATATGTGGCTTGCATAATATAGAGACTGGCTACTAATCATTTTGTAGCTACCACTCTAAACTCTCCAAGCCCTTATTTATTTTGTTGGATCATAGACAAGGAATAGATCACCTTCGCAAACAATTAGATCTAGCAATCTCTTTCTAATTATTCCCATTATAAGATATACCACCTTTAGCCTTCCTCGAAACCCCTACAGTAATACAAGTATAATTTCATATTTTTCACAATCCAGAGATCGCCAATTTGCAAAACCAATGTTTTGTAACAGTTTGTAAAAAAACCCTTTCTAATGGAATATAGAAACAACAAAAACCAAAAAGCAATTAAAATTTTAAAAATATTAAGTACTGGGAAAAGCCGTGAGGGGAGGGGTTTCAAGCTTACTCACTGATCGATTTTGAAGGCATTTGCTACTGTATTTCTCTGCTCGGATCTGCTGCATGTGTTAGCTCAGTTTGAGATCCAGCTGGGTTGCTCTGTTCAGCCTTTCTCTCCTCTACACAACATCAATAACTCCAATCTAAGATCGGCTTAGCTAAGCAATAACCCCAATCTAAGATTGACTTCGCTGAGCAGTAACCCCAAGTTCGACTCAGCTTGGAAAATAAACTTATCCATGACCAAAAACGAATTCAAATAGAGACAGAGAGATTTAGGGCTCATTACTCACCGATTTTGCACGCATTGACTCCTCTACTGATCCATGTTTCTAGCTTACTCTGTGATCCCGCTGGTCTGGGTTGCTTTGCTCTGCATTCCTCTCCACTAAGCTACCACAATAACCCCAATGATCCGCGGGTTGGGTTTCTCTACTCTCGCACTGGATTTCTCTGTTGGAATGAGTGAACTTTGACGAGAGCCTAAAGCTAATTGTTTTCACCAATTTTGATAGGAGGTAAGTTTTTTTTTTTTTTATTCTTTTGTTTTANTTTTTTTCATATACTTTTGTTTTTTGTTTTTATTTTTTAATTTATTGTTTATATATAATTATTATTTAAAAGTATTATTTATTATTTGTATTGTTATTATTTACTTATTATTTATTATTTATTATTTATTATTTATATATTGAAAATAATAATTTAAAATTAAAAATAATATTTAATTTTAATATAAATTTTGATTTAAAAAATAAAATGATGAGGTTAGTGATGATGACCTTGACTACATTGTTGTTGGTGACTATCATTATCATCACCATCGTGATCATCATCATGATCATCATTAAGAACCTCATTGTCATCATAAGCATCAACGTCGTCGTCGTCGTTTGTAGCCATCATTGTTACAACCATGAACCTCACCCCCGCCCAAGATCTGGCTTGGGTGCTCGGTTGGGCAAAACGAATGTTCGGTTGGCAAGACTTGGCAAGGGGACACCCTGGCTAAGAAATTGAAAGAAGGTGGGGCGTGCAGACAAAGTATGGGTGTGCTTGAAGCACTCGAGGTGACTTAGGACAGTGTGATAGAGCCTGAAGCGCTTAAGAGACTGGTTGGACGCACCTTGGCAGGAAGCATGGATTAACAGGTCCAAACGATCCAAGCACTCCACTAGAAGCACACTTGGCACCACACCAGTCGCCAGGGACATTCTTTGTGGAAGTGCTCAGCGAAGTTTGGCCTCTTGGACCGAGTGCCCAAGAGAGACGCCCGTCACCTGGACGAGACATATGGCTAGCGCACTTAGCACACTTGGGGGAGTTCGGCATGGAGACAATCTCCGGCGAAGACCCACCTGACGTTCAACCACCACTTAGCATGCCGGACCGATGGAATGACGAGCGCGCGCGCATGGGAAGTGGACCCTTCGCTGGAGTTAGCGTGTCGTCCTGGAGCTAGCATATGTGCTAAGAAAAGGGGTGTGCCCACCTTTGGGCCCGCGCCCACCCTTGTGACATGTATAAAGGCATGACACCTAGGATGGAAAGAGGCAGGTTTTGATGAGCATCATCAGACAAGCAACGAAGTGACAGACGTTGAGACATGCGAGTTAAGGAGGCATCCGAGCTTAGTCGTAGGAACAGTCGCTAAGTGGCTCAACTCATAAACACAACAGGGTTGCGGATTAAGTGTCGGTCTAGAAAGTTGGCACTCTAGATGAGTTCAGTCCACGTGACGGTTTCCATCTACAAGGGTTAGTTGGTTGACAATATTAAGAGTTGGACACCCGGGTGGGGTCAAATCGACTCTTTGTATTGTTGTAGATGGAAGTGTGTTTACTGGTTGGGTGCACAACAAGAGTGTTGCTAGTATATGGTATATGCATTATTGTAAAGTTGTTATTAATACAAAGTGAACGGGGCTAGCCGGTTCGGGAACCCCACCATTATATTTGTCTCTTCTGTAAATTTACTTGATGCATGAAATTGACGAAGTGTTTAAATGATGGTCAAGAGAAAATTCGTGTAATTTCTTTGTTGGATCTCTGAATATCGAGGTGCATGGCACCAATATTACTAATAAAAGGTAGACAATTTATAAAATTTACACTTCATTAATGTCAAAATTGCAATTTTTCATGATACAATTAAAAATGACTAACATAAATGACTAATTCATATTCTTCTAGCTAGTCATTTTTTTGTCGTGACTAAATTGGTCGTTTATGTTAGTCATTTTTAACTCTGACACTTATTATCTAATCATATTTGTCAACTGGTGACTAAATTAGTCGTTTATAGTTGGGTCAATCAAAATTGCTCATATTTAGTAGTAAATCACTTGAAAAACTTGTGGTGACTAGAAATTTTAGTCACGTAGTAGCTAATTCCTCATTTTTTACTAGTGCATGTAAGGTTTTTCATTACACCAAAACCTGCAGATGTTGATAAATATTTGAAACCAATCAAAAGGCCCTATCATCAGGAGTGGCAGTTAGTCCACATTTGTATATTCCCAGAGGTCCGGTGGTTACACCATGCGGTTGTACTGATACTCCAACATTTATGAATGAGCATGCAATGTCACTATTGAAAAAAAAATTAAACCCCTAATTGAACAAGTGAAGAGTAAAGACTCAAAAGTGTAGTGAAGAGGAAGCTACAACAACATATATTAGACATCATAGTTCAGTAGCAGAGATCAGAGTTTAGCTCTAGAGATCATAGATGGATTTTGAAGAAGGACAGATGCCATATAGCCTTGAAGAGGAGTATGTTGGAAGAAGATAAGTAAGATCAAATGGACATAATAGAAGTCATGAATCCTTAAGTCTGGAAGATTTAGTAAGAAAATACAGAGAGGATAATGAAAGGATCATTCACATTCAATAAAAAATCATACATGACCTGAAACAATTGAAGGGAACCCAAAGATCAACTCCAAGAAACCAGCAAGAAGCTAGAAGACATGAGCCAAGAAGAGATTATGAAAGACCATCCTCAAGGAGACCTCGTCACAAACCCTATTTAGAGAAGAATAAAAAGTATTCATCAAGTCACTCAAATAGCATCCCTAAAAAATCCTCAAATAAGATATAAGAAGAGAAGGTTTGCGCAAAATGAACTGGTGGGAGAACTGAGAAGATCAATGGTTCACTAATTTAACATGGTATCAGAGCCTTGTTCAGGCTATCAAAAATATTTGTTCAACCTCCATTGTGCACCAGAAGCAACTGAGTTTCCACATAATTCTTGGAATCATAACATTGTTCCCTCTGGATTCTGTCTATAGAAGTATATCCAAGTGTGACGGAATTTGAGAAAGTGCACATGTCGAGGTGGAAAGGCTTGTACTAACATATGATTGCAAATTGAATTGGTTTTGCAGTGTTCTTTAATGTAGGTATCTACGTAGCTTCTTGAGGAATTGACTGATAAACATACATAAAGATGGAGAATTCTTCAGCTCTCGTACCTAGAATCCTTACACTTTTCAATTACATTGATTGGAGGGCAGATATGCAGGTAGCCTTGCGTAAACTAGGCATGTTTAGGATGGCAATGGGTAGAGAAGTTGAGCCCAAAGAGTATGTTGAGAAGAACAATTTTTCGAATCATCTTGATGAAGACTACGACTTCATGTGCATTCACATCTCCTGGGATCTTTTGTTCCATCTTGAGGGACTAAGGACTTTGAAGGAAGCTTGGGATAAGCTTGAATATTTGTTTGGCAAACAAGATGAGCTTCGAGGGCATATTCTGGAGAATGAGCTCATTGCACTACAGCCCAGCAGTTTCGAAACTATTCAACAATTCTTTGCAAAGTACAAAGCACTAGTATTGCAATGCAAACAATGTGGATTATAGAGCAAAGATGAGAAGCTTGTATTGTCAGTGTTGAGCAAGCTTGGCTCATAGTACTCAATATTTATCTCTACATTCAATTTTGGAAGAACTTCTATTCCTAATTGGAATATGCCTTCTCTAGATGCTTTTATTGAGTCCTTGATACAAGAGCAAGATAAATTGGTTCAAATGGGAGTGATTCAAACCTCTAAGAATCAAGCACTCTTTGTAGGAGACTCAAACAATGCGCAAGTAAGATGGAAGCACAAAGGAAAGGAGACCAAAAACACTAATTCAAATCCAAAGGAGACTCAGAGATATGCTGATGGAGCCTCAAGTTCCCTACTGTATGAGAGGCTTTCATCTAGAAAGTCAGTGCATGAAGAAGACCATAAATCAACTATCAACACTCCTTGAACATAACAATATTTCCCTTCCACAAGGAGCAAAGAAGTCTGATACTGAACAACCGACAGAAGATCATGGGAGGTTCCATGACTTGAAGGCAAGCCTCACTCAGTCGAAGGCTTATTTGATAGATTATGGAGCATCCAACCACATGGTTACCTCCAGGGAATCCTTCACCACTCTGGATATCTCAGGAGGACCTAGCACTCATATGGGAGATGACTCTCAAATCCCAGCTGTTGGGAGAGGTTCTATTAAAATACAACATGGAGAGTTCAAGAATGTACTCTATGTGCCCTCTCTTGCAACAAATATGTTGTATGTTTACCAGATGACTCATACAGGCTCTCCCAAGAGAGTTACATTCTATTCTGACACATTAGAAATCACTAAATCATCTATTGTAAATCTCATAGTGAAAGGGTTTTCTAATCATGCATCCAAGGCATATTAGTTCTCCCATTTCTTTCCTACTTCACATCCGACAACTTTATTGACTCATGCCAATAACACAAGCAAGTCGTGGCATGAGAGATTTGGGAATCTCAATTTCAAATATCTCCAGCAACTTCAGAGTGACAAAATTGTTGAGGGCTTATCACGCATCAAAACATCAGATGGAGTATGTCCTGCTTGCTTGGTAGGTAAGCATCCAGAGAAGAGATATGAAGCTAGGAAGGCAACTAGAGCTGCCTCTGCACTTGATATGATACACAGTGATGTCTCAAGACCAATTCCTACAACATCAATAAATGGATCCAGGTATTTCCTTACTTTTATTGATGATTGTCCAAGGTTTTGTTGGGTATATTTTATGAAGCATAAATCATAGGTATTCAAAACTTTCAAAGTTTTTAAATCCTTGGTTGAAAATAGATTTGGAAAGAAGATCAAGTCCATTAAATATGATAATGGAGGTAAGTATGTTAAAAGAGATTTTTCAGTAGCTATGTGAATCAAAAGGGATTCGAATGGAACACTTAGTTCCATACACACCACAGTATAATGGTGTGGATGAGAGGAAAAATAGGTCATTGAAGGAGATGGCAACTTGTCTTCTCTAAGAAAAGAATCTTCCTCCTTCCCTTTGGGATGAAGCTGTAAACTGTGCTTCATACATTCAGAATAGAGTGCTTCACAAATCAGTGATTGGGGCCACTCCTTTTGAAGCACTATTGGGGCATAAGCCTGATGTCTCGCACTTGAGAATTTTTTGTTCCAAAGCTTGAGCCATAATTCCTATGGACAAGAGAAACGCCTTCCAAGCCTAGAGTAGTGAATGCATACTGTTGGGATATGCTAAGGATGAAAAAGGATATAAATTGATGGAACTTCCGACTAGGAAGTACTTTATAGAGCGCAATATTTAGTTTGAAGAAGATCAGTTGCTTGATCCACCACAATCCGAAGCAGAAGGAGGTATAAACACTCTTCCATTTCCATTTGATGATGATATATTGTCTCATGTTTCAGATTCAGATGATGAGGAACAAGATCAACATGATCTTGATATTGAGGTTGTACCTCATGAGAATCTAGATCCAAATCCACCTCCCATACCAAATCAATGGCCTAATCCTAAATGGGCCCAAAATATCATTGAAGCATATGGGAATGGTGTTGGGAATCCAGAGGACAGAACAAGAACACGGTCCTAGTATCATAATGAACATGTTGCACTCTCTCACATAGCTTCGCTATCTTCAGAGTGGTGCAACAAACTTCCAGAAAAATGCTACTTGATGATAGCAAATGATCCACAATTTGGCCCACTGAAGAACAAAATGGATCATTATATTCCTCCTCGATAAAGAAGAAACAAAAGAAAAATTCATCAGATCAAAAGAAAATTAAGAGGTTCATATGCACATTTCTTGGATGTTGATGCACAGAAGAACCAATATTATGCATTACTGTTTCACAGTGTTGCAGGTTGCAGCAAAATTTTCACAAGTTTTTGCCCAAAGAGGAAAATTTTCTCTTAAGTATAGCTTGTTTTTTTATTCCTATTTATTTTGAGGGTAGGCGGGGGGGTTTCCATGAGGCTTTCCCCATTTTCCTTAGTTTATTAGGCAATATTTTATCTCATTTTAGATTGATGGGTGACTTTTGGCCTAGTTGTCAGGGCCCAAGTTGTCCAAATCTAGGATTAAGGGGGGTGTTAGGATTAATTAATGCTACTTTGTCCAATATAGTCTATTTGGTCATTTTTCCTAACTTAAGGGGTAATTATTACTATACTATAGTGTGTGGGACACACCTAGAGGCTATCTTCCACTTACTACATGAGCATGCATGATTTTATGTGCCTCTGCGAGAAATCCCTACATTATAGGAGCCCACTCTGAGTTCCACCAACAGCCTCCATCAGTTGGTTGTGGTAGGTAAGCAGTTATGTTGAGTTAACCTCTAGTTACAATCAGTTAGATCACTTTAAGTTAGCCTAACGCCATTTTTTCATGCATGAAGGGAGAGCGATGCCCTTTTTCCCACCTACCTCATCAGTTAACTGATTGTAGACTGATTTAAACATCTAGAGTTAGACTAGTGAGTTCAAGCAGTGATTTAGACACACTAAGTTAGCTATCCATTCACCTTGAGCTGGTAGATTTGAAACCTATCCATGACATTCAAATTCTATTTATTGTATAATCATTGTATTATTCATTAATGAAGGAAGATTAATGTTGTGATCATCTGAGCAATTCTTGTCCAATTTATTTGAAATTTGTGGCATGAATTTCTTGTTCAGTGTACATTCTTTTTTATTATTCCACTGCATAATTCCTTTCCTATAACTTTCATATTTTTCTGTAGATAAATGGTTCACAAATTTAACACCTAACACGTGGCACTTGTATTAATTTGGTGTTAATTTCCTTATATAAAGTTGTGTTTCCCTCACTTTTTAGATTCAAATTTATCTACCAAGCTTTTGCGCTCCCTCTTTCCCACATAATATTACCCATAGGTTTTCTCCTATAGTAAAAGCCATCACACCTGGTTTTTTCACCATGGATCCTCCTCTAAAAGCCTCTCTCTCAAATTCAATGCCATCTCATCATTTTTTTCATGTGTCAGTTCAACAATTCTTCCAAGAGCCACCTCTGGAATCAAGCTAGCATTCAGGATAATGGCAGTCCCAACACTCAAGATCTAGGTTCGATACCCATCACGGTCGTTAGCAGCGCTAAAGTGGACATATTGTTAATTTTTTGTAACTGAAAAATATTGTAACGGAATGACAATTGTCTTTAAAACATAATGTTGTTCTAACTTTTTGTAAATCCTATGGCTATAAATAAGGCTAGAGGCCTATTGCACAAAGGTTGGCATATTTTTTAGTCAAGTGTAACTTATGAGAGAATTGTTTTGATTAAATGCTTGAAACCATGATGCAACTGTTGTCTTGTAATCCTAGCACCAAGGATTCTTAGTCTTAATATTTACACAATGTCTAGTCTTCTTTTTGTGTTTCCATTCCTACCATCTTTCATGTAATGTTGTTGCAACTCGTATAGTTTAAAGCTCTGGAGGCAGTTGTTGATATCACGGTTGGTTCAATTTTGATGATGAATGCTCTTTTATTCTCAACATGTTACAAAATTTTCATGATTTGTAAAAGAAGATTTGAGATGTTGTCCCTGAGTTAAGTTTGAAAATTTCTTGCATTACATTCTTTGTTGTAGCTATTGAATTCTTATTGCTCAACACACTTTCTTTATAATGAGATGAAATCTATTGTTGCAAGTACTTCATTCCATTTCCATTCATTCATGATTTTCCTATAGTTTTTTTTGTGAATTAAAAACGATGCCCATCATTGCAGTTTTGGTTACATGTACTAACCATGTTGTTCTATGATTCAAGTATATTGTCTCAAAGAGTTCAAGATTATCACTCCTGTTGCAGAGAGTGGGCCCAATTGCATTAAAATCAAGTTACCAATGCCCTGGAATAGTTCCAAATCAGCCTTGGAACATCTCAGGGACTAATACATTACATAAGGAGGTATCTCACATAATGTATGCAAAGTAGTCTACAAATGCATTGCCCACAAATGTATCCCATATATTGTAAACCATGGCGGATGTACTCTTGGATTCTATATTTGTCATGGGTGATGACATTTAATGGTTGATGCTTCTTTGATTTTAAGACATAGTAGATAGTGCCATCTACTATGAATATGTGATCTCCTACCACCTTAGTGAACCAATATTAGGCATTGGATGACACGAGAATCATGTATTGTCAAAATTAGTTAATTTTATGTTTTAATATTTCATCAACACTTTTAACGACATCATATCTAATTTGTATTTAAATATGCATTACACAATAAAGGTTGTCCATGTCATCGAGTTGAGCTTAAGAGTGAGGATACAAATGTAGTGTTCCACAATAACCCAATTGGAGAGCGCTTTTGTAAGTTAAAATTACTCAAATGCATTGTCCCCAGTGTGCCATTAAGTAATCCAAGTGAGAAAGAGAAAATAGTTAAGGATTTACAAAGGAGGATATGTGTGTGTGTGTGTGTGTGTGTGTGTGTGTGTGCGTGTGTGTGTGTGTGTTTATGAGTTCAAACACTGTTTTAATTTATGAATCAATTCATTTTCAAAACAATGCCTAACTACTTTGCATTCATATTTATGTAAGTACATGCACATCTAAAACCTCTGCATCCCCATGTCATTCCTCCACAACATGTTTTTCTTGTTTATATTCTTGACTATGATCATGATTATAGGCATACACCAATTTATATTATCATGTATTACATTGTTCCTTTACTAGTGACATTGACAATAACATTTCTTTAAACTTGTAATATTTTTATATTGATCGCATACTTAGTCAACTACTTGTATATTATGTACGATACTTAGTGAGTTTTTGTATGATACATGATGTTTTGATTATATTCCACTTAATATACAAGTGGAATATGCATTAAAATATGGCATTACACGATAAAGGTTATCCATGTCATTTGAGGTTGAGCTTGAGAGTGAGGATACAAATGTAGTGTTCCACTAACCCAATTGGAGAGCACTTTTGTAAGTTAAAATTACTCAAATGCATTGTCCCCATTGTGCCATTGCTTAATCCAAGACAGAAAGAGCAAATTGTTAAGATATAGATATAGATATACATATACATATATATACATACATACAATATACATATATATACATACATACATACAAACATATGTGTGTGTGTGTATACATTTTATTTTCAAAATAATGCCTAACTACTATGTACTCATATTTATGTAAGTACATGCACATCACAAACATTTACATCCCCACGTCATTCCTCCACAACATGCTCTTCTTGTTTATATTATTGACTATTCTCATGATTATAGGCATAAGCCCATTTATATTATCATGTATCATATTGTTCCTATACTAGTGACATTGACAATAAGATTGCTTTAAACTTGTATATTTTTATTATATTGATCACATATTTGATCAACTATGTGTATATTATTATGTATGATACTTCGCGATTTTTTGTATGATACATGATGTTTTGATTATATTACACTTAATCTTCAATGTTTTTTTCCTTTTACAACAATGATTTTGTTATGTATATACGAGTGAACATTGATTTTATTTCCCAAGTGAAATACGTTCATTCATTAACTATACAACTAGATTATGAGCTTAGAACCACGAACCGAGCTTGGGACCAAGGCTTGAGATTATGATAAAAAATATAAGTTAAAGATTGGGATCATACCAAGGATTGGGACCTTACTTGATTATGTAGAGATCAAGACTAAGAATTGAACTTAGGATCATTATCTCACCTATGATTAGGACTAAGTTCTTCCTCAATATTAGGATAGAGATATTTTTTTGTAATAAAAATTTCAACTTATATCTCATAATGAAATTTAAACACAGTTTTGACCTCATTAATAACCTTTGTGTAATAAATCTCAACCACACTTGTTCCATTTTAGACATATTTTTCAACCTAAAACAATGTTGTTACCAACAATTTCGATCTAGATTCCAATATGTATTTCAACCTACAATGTATTATCCTTCTAAACTTGAATACATTTTGACCTAATTTTTTACCCTTATTGAAAACATGGGTTTAAATTTAGGTCATAAAAACAATCGAAAAGTTACTCGATTTTTTTTTTAAATAGACTTAGATTTAAGGCATCGAATAGTACTTTTTATTGTCTAGTCTTAGTAAAAAACAAGGCTTGTGGTTGTAGTAAAATAAAGGGGACAAAATATCACCCTAGAAAAGACCCCTTACTACGAATAAATGCTAAGATGGGGCTCCATTAACTATGATAGATTAGAAATTTGACCTCTACAAATTCAATATCCACCTTATCCACTTTGAAGAAAACCCAAGGCCTCCAACATTTTGGTGATGAATTGCTAGTTTACCTTGTCATAGGCTTTGCACATATCCATTTTCATCGCCACGCTTAGTTTTTGTTGTTGTTCATGGAGTTTAATGTCTCATGGAACACAATGATTTCACCCATGATTTGACGTCAACCAATGTAACCAAATTATTCCTTAGAGAACAACTCTTCCATAATGGGCTTCACTCTATTAGCAATAATCTTACATATTATTTTGCACGAACAATTTTATTGTTTTCCAAAGAAAAATTATTATATTTGATATTTATAAAAAAAATCAAAACACTCATTTACATAATATTTAGACTCCAAGATGGGTTCCATACCATATTCTCCCCAAACCTTTGACATATACCTTTGGGTTGTTGAAATATTGTAACTTTGAAGAATATTCTATATGTATCTTTTGTGGTCCCCGATGGTCCTACCAGGAGAACCACTCGTATTATCTTGTACCCCGATGCTTCTAATCGGAAGAACTAATAAGAGTCATGAGGTTGTCCCCTCTATTTGTAAAGGTGGGTCATTAGCACCCCAGTGTGGTTACTTGAGCCTACATGTGTAACTTGAGCCTACATGATTAACTCGAGCCTACATGTCGGATGAGTTAATTCAAGTGAACGGATGAATATAAATAGAGGTGTGGTGCTCCTCATTTGAGACACACACACTCTCACTTGTGTAGCGCATTAGTGGAGAAGAGAAGTAGCTGGAGAAGGAGGAGGATCAAGCTTTGATCTCCTTGTTGGTTTTATCTTTTATCTTTTGAGGCATCTATATTGAGGAAGCTTTTGCTGGGTTTTTCCCTTTAGGGTTTTCCCAAGATAAATCTTTGTGTTCTCCTTTTGTATGGTTGTGCTTGTCTATCTTTCAGCGATCCTGTTTATATGCTTTTGTTATGAAATCGAAATGAAATACTAATGATCTAGCTTAGCATATGAAAATTTAACATGGTATCAGAGCCACCCTGAAAGAAGACAGTGTGCAGCTAAATAATCTAGGGCTTCTTTTTTTTTGGGTCTCTATCCATGACCGATCAGCAAAAGAAGGCTAGACTGACTCTCCATTGAAGGGCGCATCTTTCTGTCGAAGCGGAATTTGATTCCGAGCATTTTTAGTTTTGGTGCGAAAAATTAGGGCTTTCTACAGAAGAATAATTTTTGAGTGAGCCCAACATAGGATTGTTCTCCTCATCAAAATTGAAGTTTAGAGACCTGGATCAAGAAATTTGGTTGGGTGAAACTCCAGGAAAGTCAAACCCTAGTTTGACCCCGATCTGGAAAAACCCTAAATACTAAAACTACTAAGTTTTGGTACATTCACTATATCTTGAGATTGGCCAAGGCTCAGGAGTTGAAAATTGCAGAGGCCAAAGATAAAATCCTGATTTACACTGTATCCAAAATTCAGCCTCATATTTACTACATCTGGGAGATTGATCCCTCCAAGTTAGGGTTCCAGCCTCTTCCAGAATTCATCCCTAAAAAGGACACCTGAGGAGAATTGTTGTAGCGTGGGTTACAGAGGTCCAAATGGAATTCCTGAAGATGTTCCAAAAATACCATGGACTTTACTTTCTGTGGTCCGAATTTTTGAACTTGAAGATGAACCAATGACATGTGGCATGCCGTACAACTTCACTATTCTGAACAGTCCTGTAACAGGTCACCTTGGGCAAATGATCATAAATCCCAATTGGTGAAATCAATTATGATGAAACCTATGGTGTTCGATCAAGGACATGCGAGGTTACCTCAGTGCAAAATTTCAGATACAGAGGAATATTAATTTCGGAGATATCACAGAAACAGTAACAGGAATTTCTGCAGAAGAAATTGGAAAACTAGGGCTTCCTGTTCCGGGAGCTTCCCTCCACTGTTTTTAGAAAAGGAGTACATTGGACAGCTCCATTTGAAGAGAACTATCTTTCTATCTAATCAAATCTAAAAGATTCAAATTTTTGAAAATTAGGGTTTCTCTGACAAACTCTAGATCGCCAGCTCCGGAAGCAGGACGGACACCTCAAATCGGTAAGATCTAATATTTTGCTATTTGCATTTGAGGTTCTCATTTCAAAGTGATCTATCACATCGGCTTGATGATAAGCTTGGTGAAGTTGAAAACTTCCAAGCATGGAAGTATTTGATCTCTCTGAAGAAAATGAATTGGACACCTACATGAGTAGAGAGGTTCCAGTTCTAGAGGGAGATGAGCCTCAAAGCCTTACACAAGAAGAACTTGATCAAGGCCAAGAAGATCATTGTTGATTCAATCATGGATCGACTTGTACCACAAGTGTCTTCCCTAAAGACACCGAAGATGTTTGATTCCTTGATCAAGCTATTTGAAGATAAGAACATAATTCAGAAGATGGATTTGAGAAAACAGTTGAAGAATGTGAAGATCCAAAATGCATAACATCTTGAAGCGGTAGAAGAAGAAGCAGAGAATGGCCTCCCATGATCATGGGATTCATTCATGTGAGGAATGTGTGCTAAAAGGAAGTGATTACTTTCAGTTGACTCTGGGAAGAAGAAGAAGCTCGTCTCATAAGAAGAGAAGAATAAAGATGGGAGCAAATTGAAGATCAAGCTCTCACCATTCACAGAAGATCCCTTAAGTGATGAGGAATATGAAGAACTCAATTCTTGACGAACCTCTTATCCATCTTATCATTTGGATAAGAAATGATGATTTCATGGATGAAGAAGATGATGAAGCAGAATGATCAAGAAGGAGTCTACCCACGAAACAAACAAAAGATAAGTATTCAATTGTCATTTAATGATATTGTTTTGTTATGCATTTGATTATATTCAGTTGATGTGTTGTTTGCATGCATGTGATGGGAAAGGTCCTGTACAACCTCCTAAAAGAAAAGAAGGATGAGACTTGTTCCGAAGAACAAGTGATGACAATTCAATAAACATGAATTTGAAGCTCCCAGGGTCAGAGACACCATGACGAAAGAAAGAGCTTCAAAGAGCGGTAGATCCACCTCGAAGGATGAAGACCACCATGGGTATGAGAGATAACTCAGGATGAAGAAAAAAATGCTATGAAAGAAGCCATGATCAAAGAATAACAGTTGATTATGGGGAATGATGTATATGATATGATTTCGAGACATAAAGGGAAGTACATAGTATCTTCCATATGGATCTGCAAGAATAAGTGTACAAAGCAACCATCATGATTTGCCTCAGAAAGAATAGACTATGACATGACATACTCTATTGAGCAGTATATATCAAGCATAGAATCACCTATACAGAATGAAGAAGGAATATAATACTCCACTTCAGGGGGAGTGACTACAGAAGATATCTGAGTTCGACACGGTACGACATGATGGACAGCTTCCTGATGGATCGAGACTTTACCAAGAGTAAAGTGGGTTCCAACCTTCAAAGTTGAATGCAGAAGACTAGGATATGTTGATGATCTAACAAGACGAACTCATGGAAGATGTTATGATGATGTTTGGGATATAGTACTCAAACCAGAAAGCAAGCATGTAGTATCTTACAAATGGATTTGCAAGATAAAATATGTCGCTGATAGAAGTAAGGAAAGACTTGTGGCTAGAGGTTTCTATAAGAAAGAGGGAATTAATTTTGAAGAGACACTTACTCCAGGAAGCAAGGTACACTTCCTTCAGAACTATGATGGTAGTTGCTTCCATGATGAAGTAAAGACAATCCTTCCTTAATGGTATGATTGGGGAAGAGTTTTACATCGAAAGGATTTGAAGTTGAAGACAGATGGACTAATATATGTAAGTTGAAGAAGGGCCTCTATGGCATAAAGCAAGCTCCCAGAGCTTGGTATGGCAGTTTCCTGTCAATTATGGGTTTTACCAAGAGTAAAGTTGATCCTAACCTTTATCTCAAGGGTGTAGAAGATGAACCTGTCATCCTGTTATTATATGTGGATGACTTATTCTTGACAGGGAATGAGAAACAGATCGTGGAAAGCAAGAAGAAACTAGCAGAAGAATTTCAGATGAAAGACCTTGGGTTAATGCACTATTTCCTAGGTCTGGAAATATGACAAAGTTCAGAAGAAATATTTCTCAACCAGGGAAAGTATGCGGTAGAGATATTGAAGAGATTAAATATGTTGGAATGCAAAGCCATGGCCACACCCATGGACTCCAACCTGAAGCTATTAGATGATGACTCATCAGAGTTAGTAGATGCGACTCATTACAGACAGATCATTGGGTCAATGATGTACTTAACAAATGCCAAACCAGATTTGTGTTTTGCTATGAACACCTTAAGTCAATATCTTGTTCAACCAAGATGGGTTCACCTAGTAGCTGCAAAACATGTGATGAGATATCTGAAAGGGACTATAGACCTTGGTCTATACTATGATGGTATCCATGACTACAGATTGTATGGCTATATAGATGCAGATCGGGTTGGAAGTATCTCAGACAGGAAAAGCACATCAGGTAGATGCTTTTGTTTGGGGTCTGCTATGAGTTCATGGTTTAGCAGGAAACAGTCCAGTGTTTCTCTTATAACAACAAAAGCAGAATACATAGCAGATTACTCCGCTAAGTTGTGAAGCCATATTGGAAGCTGATATCAGGTCTCCTTGACCTGAAGATGGATACTACATTGATTCTATGTGATAACAAGAGTTGTGATAACAGAGAACCCTGTGTTCCGTCGTAGCACATAGAAATCCGATATTTCTACATACAAGATAAAGATGTAGATGATGATGTTTTAGTATTCCCATACTGAAGATATAGATGATGCTTTCAGTATTCACATACTGGAGATACAGATGGTGATAGTTCAGTATTCACATACTAAAGATGTAGATGATGATGGTTTAGATGGTGATGTGCTGACGAAGCCTCTGTCCCAAGTAAAGTTCGAACACTTTCGAGACAAGCTTGGTGTGGTTTGGAAAGACCTTCCTTGAAAGGGGGAGTAGTGATGTTGCAATGGGATTGTATCATCATGGGACATATGTCCAGAAGTGATCCGGAGACCTCGGTATTCGAGAATGAAGAGGGATTGTATCATCTTGGGACATATGTCAAGAAGTGATCCGGTGACCTCGGTCATAGAGAATGTAGCAAGATTGTATCATCCTTGAACTTCGGTTCAGAATGGATCTGGTGAACTTCAGTCATCGAGAAGGTGGCAGGATTGTATCATCCTTGGACTTCGGTTCAGAACGGATCCGGTGAACTTCGGTCATCGAGAAGGTGGCAGG
>LPNX010381499.1:1069766-1154450 GCA_001517045.1 Pseudotsuga menziesii
CACTTTGGTTCAGAATGGATCCGGTGAACTTCAGTCATCGAGAAGGTAGTAGGATTGTATCATCCTTGAACCTTGGTTCAGAATAGATCCAGTGACTTCGGTACTTGAGAACATGTGTTGATCCCGTAATTCCAATAGGAAGGATTGTCTGAGTTCCACAACTGTGTTGATCCCGTAATTCTGAAAGGAAGGATCGTTAGTAACTCCGTAAAGACCTAAATCTCGTAATTCTGAAAGGAAGGATCGTTAGTAACTCCATAAATACCTAAATCCCGTAATTCCGAAAGGAAGGATAGCTCCGTAAAGACTTGATCTCGTAATTCCAATAGGCAGGATTGTTTGAGTTCCACAACTGTGTTGATCCCATAATTCCGAAAGGAAGGATCGTTAGCAACTCCGTAAAGACCTAAATCCCGTAATTCCAAAAGGAAGGATCATTGAATTGATCTCATAACTCCAATAGGAAGGATTGTCTGAGTTCCACAAATGTGTTGATCCCATAATTCCGAAAGGAAGGATCGTTAGTAACTCCGGAAAGACCTAAATCCCGTAATTTCGAAAGGATCGTTGGTAGCTCCGTAAAGAATTGATCTCGTAATTCCAACAGGAAGGATTGTCTGAGTTCCACAGATGTGTTGATCCCGTAATTCCAATAGGAAGGATTGTCTGATTCCACAAATGTGTTGATCCCGTAATTCCGAAAGGAAGGATCGTTAGCAACTCCGTAAAGACCTAAATCCCGTAATTCCGAAAGGAAGGATCGTTATTAGCTCCGTAAAGACTTGATCCCGTAATTTTGAAAGGAAGGATCGTCTGAGCTCCACAAATGTGTTGATCCCATAATTCCGAAAGGAAGGATCATTAGTAACTCTGTAAAGACCTAAATCCCGTAATTCCGACAGGAAGGATCGTCTGAGTACCACAGACATGTTGATCCCGTAATTGCGAAAGGAAGGATCATGTTGATGTTTTGGTGATGATGATGTTGATGTTTTAATGATGTTGATGTTTTGATGATAATGGTTTTATGATGATGATGATGTACTGATCGAAAGATCAGAGTGTGACGATGATGATGATCAGTATGTGATGATGACGACATACTGATCAAAAGATCAGAATATGATGATGATGATTCTATGTAATAAATCTCAACCACATTTGTTCCATTTTCAACATATTTTTCAACCTAAAACAATGTTGTTACCAACAATTTGGATCTAGATTCCAATATGTATTTCAACCTACAATGTATTATCCTTCTAAACTTGAATACATTTTGACCTAATTTTTTACCCTTATTGAAAACATGGGTTTAAATTTACGTCATAAAAACAATCGAAAAGTTACTCGATTTTTTTTTTTAAATAGACTTAGATTTAAGGCATCGAATAATACTTTTTGTTGTCTAGTCTTAGTAAAAAACAAGGCTTGTGGTTGTAGTAAAATAAAGGGGACAAAATATCACCCTAGAAAAGACCCCTTACTACGAATAAATGTTAAGATGGGGCTCCATTAACGATGATAGATTAGAAATTTGACCTCTACAAAATTCAATATCCACCTTATCCACTTTGAAGAAAACCTAAGGCCTCCAACATTTTGATGATGAATTGCTAGTTTACCTTGTCATAGGATTTGCACATATCCATTTTCATCGCCGCGCTTAGTTTTTGTTGTTGTTCATGGAGTTTAATGTCTCATGGAACACAATGATTTCACCCATGATTTGACGTCAACCAATGTAACCAAATTATTCCTTAGAGAACAACTCTTCCATAATGGGCTTCACTCTATTAGCAATAATCTTACATATTATTTTGCACGAACAATTTTATTGCTTTCCAAAGAAAAATTATTATATTTGATATTTTAAAAAAAATCAAAACAAACATTTACATAATATTTAGACTCCAAGATGGGTTCCATACCATATTCTCCCCAAACCTTTGACATATACCTTTGGGTTGTTGAAATATTGTAACTTCGAAGAATATTCTATATGTATCTTTTGTGGTCCTCGATGGTCCTACCGGGAGAACCACTTGTATTATATTGTACCCCGATGCTTCTAATCGGAAGAACTAATAAGAGTCATGAGGTTGTCCCATCTATTTGTAAAGGTGGGTCATTAGCACCCCAGTGTGGTTACTTGAGCCTACATGTGTAACTCGAGCCTACATGATTAACTTGAGCCTACATGTCGGATGAGTTAATTCAAGTGAACGGATGAATATAAATAGAGGTGTGGTGCTCCTCATTTGAGACACACACACTCTCACTTGTGTAGCGCATTAGTGGAGAAGAGAAGTAGCTGGAGAAGGAGGAGGATCAAACTTTGATCTCCTTGTTGGTTTTATCTTTTATCTTTTGGGGCATCTATATTGAGGAAGCTTTTGTTGGGTTTTTCCCTTTAGGGTTTTCCCAGGATAAATCTTTGTGTTCTCCTTTTGTATGGTTGTGCTTGTCTATCTTTCAGTGATCCTGTTTATATGCTTTTGTTATGAAATCGAAATGAAATACTAATGATCTAGCTTAGCATATGAAAATTTAACATGGGTTACATTAGTTTTGTTGGAACTGAGAAACTAAGTTCTTCCACATAGGCTTCCACCACTTCAATCCTCCATACAATGGAAAGTTCACAAGTTCAAGGAGTGATTGGGTTCCTCCTTCACAAGATAGGGAAGAGCTTAGGAGATGAACATAAGGGAGTTCAATATTACAAGGATAAAGAGATGTAGACTCAAGGCATGACAATGGGGCAAAATTTCTCCAGAGTTTACTTGCTCTTCAAAATTTTCCTCCCAAAGTGATTCACAATGGCTCAATATATAGCACTCAAAGGAGATGGAGGGTCGAATTCGGGCATTTTCTATTATATTAAAGGCCAACGATCATAATAGTCATGAATTGGCAAGGAAAACTTGAAATGTTTTTAATTTTTAGCATGAAACCTGATGTACGCGTGTTGCAATGGAGCAGGCTGCGTGTACGCATGATGTAGTGTTGTTGACCCTCGTGCATCAACAAAAATGTAAATTTTGGGGTTTTAACTAAGAAAAGGGGGTTATGACGAGTCTACATATGGACAAGGTAGTCCATCAAGGAATGTTTCATAGGATGTGGTAAATCATGCTATAATAATCATTTCCATACATTGGATGCTCCTTTTATAAACTTTGTCTGTTGTCTTATCCAATCTCTTGGGTCTCTATTTCCCAAATACTTCGCCTTCATCACTTTACCCTACATCCCCCTGTTAAAAATAAGTATCCAAAGGATTTTTATTGTCAAGGCCTAACTAAGGACATCAAGGTTTTGCAAACCCAGTCCTTCAGCCTCATTTGGTTAAGATCAATAACCTTATATAAATTTTAACAAGAAGGATACCTTCAACTTCTCTTTTGCTAGTACAAAGAAAACTAAAACAATTTTTCCTAATGTTGTCCAATATATCTCTTAAAATATGATCAATAGATAACCAACATATAATTATGCTTTCTAATATTGACTTCACCAAAATCCTTCCTGCCCTTTACAACCACATATGACACCAACAAGTTATTCTATCTTTAATTTTTTTACTAACCATAACCAATATGCAAATTTGTCGTCACTAGGTTTTAGGTAAAAACCTAAAATGGGTCAACTTTCATCAGAGATATATTAACTAACGTTTTTCCATGCCTACCCTCACATCATCCAAACAATAAGCATGATTTGTTCATAATAGTCTCCATTCTCGTTTCTTTACAAAAGGTATGTATAATGAGTTTGTGATAGTTTAGTTCCCCAATATTACCTCTCCTAAAAAGTAAAATGTCATCCCAAAATAAAAGATGAGAAATAACAATAGTCCCTGCAACATTTATACCTCTAATAAAGACTTATGTCATGTTTTGGGATTCAGACTCAAAAACCTGGAGTTCCTCTCCCTTTATTGGTCATGTAGCATTACTCAAGAGCCACTCCCGGTGGCAAGATCATCCCAGGATAGAACCTGGTAGACTATGCCTTCACCCTCACTTAACACTTATATGATTATCTTTATTATGTGTTAGTATTTCTCACATTTAGGCATATATACCAAATACTCAAGCAAATATAAAATCAAATAAGAAAAAAAAAACACAAGTGTTTGTTTAGCAATGCCTCAAAGGGGTGTGTTGAAATATCCTTATAAATAAGTACAAATTACAACAACACGGAGGGCAGCTGTAGGTAACGTTTCCGGAAACATGCCAAACCAATGACAACTCCTCTTTGTAGACAAAAACCCTGACGATTACGATTGTTCTACCTAAACATAGAACCCAAAACTCCCGAGGCGTTTATCTCCCTATCATACCCGTGGGTACACCTGCGGGACTTGTGCATTGTTTTCCCATTTAGACCACCATGCACCAAACTGTGCCCGTAATGCCTTATGACTAAGCCTGGTTCCTATACTTGGTTTACCTATTTCCCTTCATGTTTTCTAACTTCTTCACGCTTCTCCACTTCTTTGATTCTGCCTCAAGCATAAACATGTCCATGCCTCTATAGGCTCCCAAGTCATGTAATTATGAGGCATGCCCAAGGATCACACCTCAGAGAAACCTCCATGTACCTTGGTAACTTTCTTGTGATGTTACTGGTAGGGGATCCTCCCTATGTATACCTACCAACACTCAACACCCTTACAAATTTGTGTGCGCTTGTCTCATGAATCGTCATGCCTCTAGGATTCTTGTGATGAAGTGTCATCTCACTCTGTTGGGTGCGCTTCCCATGGAGTGTTCACATGCAATATTCATTGTACTCTTCTGGAAATCCCTTGTTGTTCCATTGGGTCTGCATATCGACCAAGTGTTTGGATGTTCTGCCACTCAGTCTAGGTGTCTCACCACATGCCCGCTTCTCGGGTCCACTTACCGATGGGACAGCCCCTAGGATTCTAATTCGGGTTCACTTAAACTTGTGATTTCTTATCTCTTTGTTGAATTCTTGTGCTAAGTCCCTATTTCCTACTTTGTCATGGGCGTTCAACTGAGGGGTGCGAGTGTCATGCACCTAACATCCTCCATGGGATGCCCAATACATCGTGTAAGCAATAAATTTACCATGTTTGTTGAAGCTCATTCATGGGTTGGGATGTGGTCAAGGTGCTCTCCTTACCAAGACAATGACATCCTCCCCACTCCAATTTGTTGTCGTAATCGGCAACATCTACAAGTATGCATGATGCTATCATAAAACGTATGCCAATGTTGTTGCTTCCACCTGTTTCCACAACCAAGTGTTCCAAAGAAGCCACCCAAATTGTCCATTTTTCGAACCCTTCTCTGAACCTACAACTGCTTTGGTACTTGATCAAATTGATCAAGTCTTTCTTTGCTATGCATCCCCATGTGTTGAACTAGTTGGGTAGATAATCTAACCATCATGCTCAATCCCATGAGAACGAACCTCCTCAAGTCCAAAATGTTCTTTTCCCTTCATTCTTTAGTTATCTCCGGCGGTCCTTCTAAACTAAGGCAAAGTTGTCACCTTTGCCTCATAATTGTTGAATTGCCTCATGCTAACCAACTTGCATCCATTGTATTAGTTCATGGTCCCATTTCATGCCTTCCACATCTCTTCTTAGTTGAATTTTTCAAGGAACCCTTCACAAGGCACCTATAGTCTCACCACTTGTGCTAAAGGTAGTGATTCAATCTTCTCACTTTCATTCTAGGCAGAATGGCAAGCAGTTCCCAAGGCCACCACTTCCGAGACTCCCAATGATCTACCCATATGACGGCTGCATGTTGCGCAAATACTTCAATACTGCCTTTGTTTTTGAAGGATTACAACCCAAATTTTCTAGTTGTGTTGGTGTTAGCTCATATTCATGAATTCCCAAAACCAACCTAAAAAACTTGACATACTCAGTTGCATGGTTCACAAGGTGACTCGCACCTCCCACTACTGCATCACAGCAAGAGTCTTACATTTTTTCCTATGTCAGCAAAGGTATCTCATCCACCTCTACTTAGTGTTTTCATCTCTTAGCTTGATGCCTTTTTGACTTGATTGTCCCCTCAAAATGTGGTTGTGTCCTTCCAACATCCCCCTTAAGGTGTTTTTAGCTCTCTGAAACATACTTCTCATCGTGCTAGTTGTCGCAATGTCGAAGGGTGCCCATGGTGGTATCATCCTACCTGGTATTTCCCTCACCTGACTCACTGCACTACAAGTGAGACTCCTTCTCCAAGTACTCTAGGACTTCCTTCGTCTCTAGCAGACTACAACCCACTTCCCCTAGTTGATTGAGTGTTAATTGGGACTTAGGTATCCTGATGGCCAATGTACAAAAGTCCATGATGTTTGTGATTTCACACTCCAGGAAGAGTGAGGTGTAGTTCATGAGAGACTGTGTGCACACTTCTTGGAGAGATTGTTTTCGGTCTCGGGGAGGAACATGTCTGATATCAGTTGAGTGCCATTGCCACGGGGAGATAAGTTTTTAGAGAAGAGCATTGAGCCTTCGTGAAGTTGCATTGGGGAAGGTCTAGTGTTGTAGGACGCATTGAGTAAAGGCAGGCAGACTTTGTGTGTTCCCACAAGCTTGGACATGTTGGAAAAACATCTGTTGGGAACACTATATTGGGTGCAGTTGCTAAGGGAGTTAGGAACATACAGATTCGATACGTTCCCGATAGAACACTCCTCACTGGGAGACTTGGCATGGGTGTTGCGTTGAGGCAAACTTGTGGATGTGATGAAGTTTAGTCTAAAGGTTATCTTGGATTATAACTTGAGATGCTTCCAATGAGGGAAATATATCAGAGAGTTGTCGAGCCATGGAATCCTCCACATATTGTAAACAAGTATAGTTGTATTATATATTTTGGCACAGCACATTCATGTGTCACCGTCATACTTGTGTTCTTCACTGTGTTTTCCTTTTTGTTTACTTGTCTATAGGTTAACTTGATATGCTTGAACTAAGAAATACATAAGTGTAAGACTAGAAACGTAGTCTGACAGGTTCCATCCCGGGTTGGTCTCACCACCGATAATGGTTACTGGGTCGTGTTGCACGGCCTAGAGAAGGGAATGGAGCTTCAGTTTCACATCTAATCTTTAGCATTGTGACACCTTCCCTCGTAGATTTCGCTATCAATTTGCATATATCCTGTACTACTATTAAAAATAGGAAAGGAGACCAAGAGCATCAATGTCTAAGACCCCTTGAGGCCCTGAATAAACCTAATGGGGAACCATTAATGGGCATAGTGAAATTGGATAATTCCAAGAAAACCATTATACAGTTTACAATTTGAAGGTTCAAACTTGTTTGTAGAATAACTAGTATTAAAAACAACCAATAGACTTTATCATAAGCCTTGGAAAGGTCAATTTTCATTACGATTGTTGGTATTTTTCTAGTTTCTATTGAGTGTAAATCCTCTTACACTATTCCTACCGCACATGGATCCATGTATTAAAACAAAAACCAAATCGTTCCTTGAAATAACATTTGACAAGGAATGTTTCGATCTATTAGGAATTATATTGGATATATTATTGTAAACAAGATTGGACAGAGAAATTGGTTTGAAGTCTTCAAAAGAACAGGGTCCATAATTTATGGGGATCAATGCTATGAAAGTGGAACTCACAACCCCCAAGAGTTTTCCAGAAGTTCTTGATTCTTAAACTACTATGAGAAGCTCCTCTTACAAAAACTCATAAGACCCCAAATAAAATTCAACAATCTAGCCACCAAGGCTAGGACATTTTTCCTTTTTAAAAGAAAACATGACATATTTTAACTTGTCTTTTGTTGTACCACTGCTTTCAAACTTGCATCAATTTATTCATTAATAAACCTTGGAAAGAGCCTCATAACCTTCATTACTTTAGCTATATTTGAATAATTTGACTCTTTAAACAGTGAGTGAAAATTTTGCTTTCCAGTTGAAGCTAAATCTTTGAAGGAGGTTTTCCTTGAACCATCATGCTTCACAAATGAAAGAATTTTTTATGTGAGTTGCATAGCTATGAAAGAAATTTGTACTAATGTCATCCTTTTCTAACCATGTAACTCTACTCTTGAGCCTCCACTTTGCTTCTTCCATTTCTAAAAGATCATTTTTTTCCTTCTAACTCTTTCAATCTCACAAATTTTGAAAAGAACCCACTGGAATTCAACTCAAAAAGATTTAGCATGGTTTTTTCAACTTATGTTTCTCCTTCAACTTTTCCTTGGCCCAAAATGCAGCCAATTCTTTACATGGATCAAATTGTTTGAGAATTGTATAATGTCCCCTTTCAGGAAATTTGATCAAAATGACCAATTCTTCTATTCTTTCACAATGTATTCAAATTCATCTTCTTACAACTCTAGTTATATGGATTCAATTGATTCCGAAATTCCTCCAATTGCTTTCAAACTTGGTGAGGAAGGTCCTGAGCGGTGATGGGACGTATTATCACATATATCAGACATATAATCAACTGATATACCCAACCATGGTCTACAATTTTCAAGGTAATAAGTTTCGGGACAAGACTAGTCAATTTGGGGGGTGGAAATCCCCCCTGGGTCCTGGAACAAATATCTTCACAACAATGTACAACCTTCACTAATGGTGGGTATGATGCTTGGCTCTGTTATTAGACATTAATTAAATTATATTTGAAGCATCATATGGTTTTTGGGGTCGAATAGGTATCCAAGAGAACTCCATGAATTTACTAGTAGTTTTGAGGTTCCAACCCCCAATGGTAGATGACTCCAAATAGCTCCAAATGCTCTCGAATTGTACCAAAAGGTGTATGAGTGATATAATAAATTAATTATAATATTCAGGGATGTATTATGTCCTTCCAATTACTTTTGTAATTCTATATCAAATTCTGAATAAGATAGATGATTTAACTAGCAATTTTGGGGCTCAAATCCCCCCCGGGGTAAATGATAGAAATGGCTTCCCAAGTGTGTTGAAACCCACTCAAAATATAAAATTGAAGCAGGGGATATGTATAATACATTATTAGATACTCATATACATAACCAATCAACCTCCGGATGTTATCACTTCCTTCAATCAGATATAAAAAAACTAGTTTTGGACCCTTGGGGAAACGAGATGTAGTTTGCTCCAAATGATATGAAATTCGACCCAATGGCCACAAATTATTAGTTACTGAACATGAAACCCATAGTAGACATTAATGACAGTCCATTCATTCATAAATCATCGATGGTTCACGCATATATTTGATTCCATCAAGATTGCAAGCGTTTACAACAAGGTATTGGGGAAATGGCACTTATTCTTCAATATTGGACAATAATACATTATATATATTGGCCTTTCGACCTAAGAGCTTTATGAACTTGAAATACAAATCATTTGCATTAGAATACAAAATATTGGAGCAAGATAATCTCCCTCAAAGAGATGAATAGCTCTCCAAGTGCGCCTCACTCCATAGAGATGAAAGATGGTGAGAAAACTTGAGATGAATGGAAGAACAAGCTGATATTGATATGTCCATGAGATTCCTGTAGCTTGCACCTGCAAATTATGACTCCATTGAAGCTCCTTGAAATACCTGAGTGGCCCTCTCCAAATCACCAATTAGGATGGGAATCTTTCACCCTCAAAATTGGCTAAGGCAAGGATCTAGTCATCCACTAGCTCTCTCTTCACAAGCCCAAATTCATCAAATGATCAAAAAGCTTCTTCTCATGGCTGATCCCTATATTTTATAAAAATTATTGGTCTTCTAAGGTTCCAAATCCACCCATAAACCAAAGCCAAGTCGAATTGGTGTGGTTGCTCATGCTATGCCATGTGGCCTCTCTCTTCACCTTCCCTCTTCCCCCAAATTCGAGTAGGAGCCTCTTAGCCTTCTCCAACTCCCAAATTCGACCTCTAATATGCTATATTCAGGCCTGACATGTCAGTATGTCAGTATGTCAGCCTTCATATCTGACTTGTGTCATAACTATCATAGAATCTCCATCATTGGTGTTATAGATGTCATAAATGTAAGGGGAATTTAGCAAAGTGTCCATGAAACTCCCATTTGGCTCTTCCTCTCCCATGTAAGTTACAATTCATCCCAAATTATACCTATTAAGTATATGTACAAGTATATTAACCTTATAATCCATCAAAAAACATTATGCTTCGCATAGATTCGAGATTGCAAGAGGAGGACGCCATGTGGCATCAATTTTCTAGCTTGTGTGGGCCCCATAGTCTCCATGTGTCTCCATGCTCCATTGCCACTTCAATTTTCTCTTGTATTTATTTAATAAGTTACATTATTAAACATTTATCCTCTTCTAATGTCTAAACATCATTTCTTATCCCCTTTATTCCAAATCTCAAAGCTTCCACCCCCAACCTAGGAAACTAGTGATTTTCCTCCATGGCAATTATTTGACTTTTAGCATCCATTTAACAACTTTCATGAATATGGAAAATGTGATTTGGCCATTGTGACCCAATGCAAAATTTGGGACATTACAAATTGAAGCATAGTAAAATCTCCAGACGAGGCCTCAAACTTTTTCCATTTTTTCATCATGAAGTCTTTGAAACATTCTTCATTTAACCATGTATGATTAAATTTAAACAAATATGGGGTTTTTTGGTCCATCTCTTCTATCTGAAATATAATTGATATATTTTTAGACAGACCTCCAACCCCAACATAAGACTTAAACCCACTAGCTTATTGCAATAAGTTTCTTGCCATGAGAAAATGGTCCAACCTTTTTTAAATACACACTACCTCTTCTAGAGTTTCTCAATGTGAGAACCACCTTGACTGGTTTAAAATCAATTAAATACAAATAGTCAAACAATTGCAAAAAAAAATTCTTGTAGGGTTTGGCCTAGACACCTCACCCCAAAAATCTAGCTATCACATTATCCCCTGCTAAACCCCATTGATTTCTTAAAGAACCCCATAATTGTTTTCTATCATGGTAAGTGGCACAAATATTCACAATCTTGAAAACCTTGTCTAACCCTTTTTCCATTCCTTCTAAAACAATATGAAAGATATAGAGTGAAGGAACTTGGAAGTGTCAAAAATATTGTTCCATCCAGACACAAGACCACTATATAACCCTAGTTCATCAATGTAACACAAATTCCACTCCTTCAACATAGATGACATAATTTCAATGGATTTCAACCTTAAGCACATTGTTTCTTGGAACATGATAACATCAGGTTTATGGACCGTGAAAAATATTTCAAGGGAACACCTAACCCTATAACATTAAGGGAGAGAATGATCATGGGGAACCACCTTCCGAGGATTCTTTGCTATAAGTGCCCATTTTATTGTTAACAACTTACCTTCTCTCACCGTTGAACATGCCTTAGACTTAGCTTTTAAGATACGAGACTTATGCCTTGCTAGACTAATTGAGTGATTAGACCTAAAAAATACATGATAGAATACCCATAGCAACAGATTCCCCCCTTCCACAACAAAAATTACTTGACCTAAGCCACTGATAATGAAGGTGATTTATAGGATTCCTTTATGTAAAGTGAGACCTAGATGGGGGAAAATCCAAAACATCAACCTTTAGAGTAATCAAAGGGTATCCTTCCTCTAAGGCATCCAACAAAGCTAAAGAGGTAAAATGGGTACTTTTCTTACCTTTACAACCATTTGTAGTAGCCACAATCGGAGGGAGAATCTCCTTCGTAGTCAAAGAAATGACTCTTGGATCATTATGTCGGGAAATTAAACACAAAAAATCACCTTCACCCTTTGTGATAACCACCTTATCAACATGACCCTCTGAAATCTTTGGAAACACATCTTTAGAATCCCTAGACTTATTTACCCATACTTTACGGAAATGATGCCATGGTTCTCTTTTTGAATTGCACTCCCTCTATAGGTGTCCAACTTCATGACACTTTGAACGACGGGAGGGAATTTTCCAATAATCCATCCCTTTAGCCAGAACCAAATCCCCCTTGATATTTTCAATCAACCATCAAACCATCCCAAATATCAAATTCAATCAACACCCTAACCATTCTCTTATTCATACTATCTCAAATATTCTCTTCTAAAGTAATGAATCTACTAATTGAGCTTCCAATATAAACTGTAATCTACTCGCTTCAGAATTCAAGAGGTAGTCTAAGGATAAGAACCCATATATCTTAGGTATTCATTGGCTCTCTCCTGCCATCAAAACTCGAATTTCAATGATATATAACAAGACTAGAAGGATCCCATAGCCAACCCTACTCGAGGATTAGTTTTACATCTTGTTCACTTCTAAATTCAAAACAAATCCAACCCCCAACTAATAGGTGAAAACGATGTATATATCCACAATCCTTCTCCACCAACATTTAAAGGTTTCATCTTTAATCACCTTGCTTATAATCCTACCCAACAAAGCTTGTTTATTAAACCCTCAACTCTCTCTAAGCTGACATCATCCCATACCACCATTTTTACCTTGTCTTTGTTGGCCCTAATGGATCTATTGACCTTGCAAAACCTTTCTTCTTCATAGAATAGTTTATTTGGGTTCTATGAGTCTGTTTGTAACGGATTCAAATGTTGCATAGAATGAATGGGTCCTAAACCTAATACTCCATGTCGCAAGGTTTTTGGAGTCGACCTTGGGGAAAGTGAAATTGTTAGATCATACTACAGTCATGTGAAACATTATGGACTTCAACCACTCCATTGAAGCCCGATCTTGAAACTTTCTCTGACTTCAATAAAGGGCCTCCATCTCTCACTAGTGATTTGTATTTCAAAAGAAAGGAAGAGTGGGGGATACCCTCATAGAATGCATGGGTACAAATCCAAATTTCCATCAGTTCATCTTGAGTACAAAATATTTTCGATGGAATTGGAAGAGAATCCTCTCTGTAATCCACCTCATATATGTTGGTTTTGGTTTCAATATGTCAGACCCGAGGTTCAACATAAACATCCAACAAAAACCCCATACGCATCAGCATTTTCGATACCCCGCATGCAAAGTAAAGTCTCACCCAATATGCACATAGGAAATTACATAAACCTAAATTAGGCTTGTAGAGGAGGTAAAGAATCCATTCACAACCTTATGAAAAGCTACAAAAATTTATAGGCTTAATTCGCAACATAACAAACTCAAAATAAACACAAGTCACAAGAATTCATACACACACATGATACAACAAGTAAAACCAGGAAAATAGAGAGTTAATTCCATTACTTCCAACCAAAACATAATAGATCTACATATCATAACTCAACAACTTCACTCAGATGTCTCTGGTTACATACACATAAATATCAAGAAACTAACAAATTTTATAAGGTATTGCTATAGTCTTACATTTCTGACCAAAGATTACTATCATTATGCATAACATCAATTACAATGACATATCACATCTTCATCATCATCATCCTCTTACAAAAGTTTGCCTTAAGTAGGTTGAATTGTTAGTTCCAAAACTCATACTAGCGCCCAGTTGTGTAACCAATTCTGTTAGTCGCAACTGATTTAGTTAATAAGGCTCGACACGCAGCATTGTGACCAAAACTTGGGCACCAACAGTTGGGGTCTATAAGTTTAGGACCTAGCTTGTTATAAAGTTATTATCTTAAAAAAGATGGTAGAACGACTATGCAGACTTGGACAATGAGTTAGGGTTTTGTTGGGTTCTCTATGCTATGTCTATCTTTGTTGCAGGTGTTGTATTGTGGATAATTATGAGGAGACCCTCCATCTCCTTCCCATTGCGAACATGGTTTCCTTATGCATAGTTTTTTTTGTTATTGTTATTACTTTCTTGAGTTTCTTTTTCCATCAGTTCAACAATTATTTAGGGTTTCACGTTGGTTTACCTAGCAATCAGTGATTAGTTAAAGTCTCTAGCTAGTCTCCCTCTTTATAGTCATGGTGCTACTCTAGTTGAAAACTCTAAACATAATTGGCTTCCATGGGAAAGAGATCACAAGCCATCTCCATCTACAAGGATTCATAAGTTCTTATATCCGAACAAAATTGGCAAGAGTTTTGGGTCCTCTCCCTCTGCAGTGATCCATTAGCTTTCTTATCCATTGAAAAGATTTATTGGCCTTTGTAGGAACAATTACATAGAGAAATGGGTTTGGATTTATTTGATGTCTTAGCATCTTTCTCCCTATGTATGGGATCTATAAAGGTGACATTCAAATATTGAAGGATCCATCTCGTTTAACATGATTCTTCAACGAGAAGCCAAATCTTTGAACCAAATATGTGCAGGCATTCTCGATCAAAAACCATTTGGTGCAAGTGATTTCTTGCTACCATTTCCATGAGAGCTTGTTCAATTTCACTTAGGGAGATTTCATTCATTCTTGGTTTGGACACATGTTGCTAACTTGGGTAAAATTTTTCACTATAATGTCGGTTGCCTCATTTCTACAAACATCGGGATTACTATCCAAATCTTAGTAAAAGTCACCAATTCCTCTCCAATATCCTTTTGATTATCCACGTATTCCCTTGTTGTAGTGCTAAAACTTATAATCCTATCGTGTTTTTTGTGTGTTTGGCTTGAGTGGTGGAAATATTTTTCTTGTATTTATCAACCTCCCAAAGCAACCTTATTCTCATTTTTTGTTTCTAGAAGACTTCCTCTTGCCATGGTTGTGTCCATATGTTCCACGAGTTCAACTTAATGGGAGCAAAGCTCATCCTTTATGCTAGTGCCCATGATCCTTTATCATAGTTTTGTCATTGTCACCTCCAAGCCCCTTTTGTGTTCGAAAATATTGCCAAATTGGTGTTGTTCCATAATTCCTTTGGTTAGATTTCAAGATTCTTTAGTTTTTGTTATTAAAAAAACATTTGGATCCTCTAATTTCCTTGAGACAAAGTCACCAATCCTTTCTACATGCTTTGACGTATGCATGGGCTAGCCACTTTTTTACCACAATAAACTAGTACAATTTTTTACCACCATATTATACTCTTCCCTTTTATTGCTCCAAGGAATCAAATTATTTTTGGATTCCATGCCAACCAATCTACATTGCATTAGGAACTCTACAAATCACTTGTTAGCTTCCTCTATATGCCTAATGGCCGATGGCATAAATCTTGTATGAATTCATAAATTTTGAGTTGAAGAAACCACAAAAAATAGTTTCCCAAAAGTATTGCTAAAAAACAAACAAATGAAAAGCAAAAACACAAAACCATGATCGACATGGCCATATCCACAACTTGTAAAGATGAAAGTGAAAATATATGAGTGGAAATGAGGAGAAGGGAAAATTAGGAAAGCTTACAACTTCCTTTGAAACAAACATAATAAGTGGAGTGATTGATCTTTTTTTTCACGAAGGAAAAAAGATATACTTCTTGTTATTAAAAAATAATCAAAGATAGCATTGTTATTTTACATCATAGATTGATTTCCGCTTCTCTGTTGACAATAGACATAGCTCTATGTCATATTGTCAAAATGATCCACTAAGAAACCTTCTCATTGTCATTACAGTCCTAGACTACAAACCAACATACTTCCAAAGTAATGACTCAAACACAAAAAGTTGTTACATGATTCATAGTATAAAATATTATAGTCTTCCAAAAATAACAATTTAACAGTTTCAGATCATGGACAAAGTGCCACTAGCCACCCTCACATTTTCCTTAAGTTCTTCAAAGTATAATAAACCTTCCTCCAAGCTAATGGACGTTTTCGATAAAGTATCAACTTTAGAATTTAATTCAAGAAAAATGTGTTGAAATGTGATTAATTCAAAAGAAGAAATAAGATCCTTTATTCTTTAACATCAGTGAGCAAGATTAATCACATGAAGATCAGATCTCCCTGTAACCCAATCTACAATAATTTTCGAGTCGCCCAATACCTGTAAAGGCATAATACCAACATTAGTAGCAAAACTCAACAAGGCACATAACGCCAAAAGTTATGCTATAGTTTTTGTACCAGAACCACACTCCATCGAAAGGAAGAAATAGTGATCATGATTTAATGTAAGGACCATACCACCACCACAAAGGCCTAACTGTGCTGCCCCATCAAAGTATCCAACTGCAATTGTGCTAGTTAGAAGATGTTTAATGATAGTTCTATGTTTAATCTGCTTTCCTTCCTTAAAATATTCCTCAAAGAAAGAAATGATTTTTTTTTAACAAAGAACACATATATTTTGTTTTATGTTATTGAAAATTACCTCATTTCTATATCTCAATATCCCCCAACACATAAAGACATGGAGTTCTTTATATTTTCTAACATTTGTTGCCCAATGTTCTAAATTCCATGTCAAATAAAAATCACCCCAATTATCATTGATATGTAAATCAATTGTAATCTTCTTCCAACAATATGCTTAATAGATTAGATTAAAATTGAATTTTAGTTATTATAAAAAAAATGTTAAAAAAAAACTAGCTATAATCTTTTTATCATAATAATTAAAATTAAATTTTAATCTCAATCTCTTCAACACATCACTATACTAATATAAATTAAACTCACTATCATAATTAATAACACTCACATTACATAGATTCTTATCCAAGATCGGTAAAGCAATACAATGATATCAATATAAATTAAACTCAATATCATAATTATTATAATAGACATTTGGTCATCACAATTGTAGGGCAGTCATTTTATTCTAAGGGATAGCCTCCAGCCATTAGTGATAGGTTCGGGATTTGGTATAATGAACTCTCATTCACCGTTCCCTTTCTTTAAGCTTGGCAAACTTCTAGGATGCTGGGGATCAATTCTTGTATCGAGTACCAGGATCTGCACTTCGCTTTGAGTCCCAGAATCTCGTAAATGATCACCTGGCTTCTATAGGGAAACGATATGAAAAAGTTAAAATTGAAAATCATGTTAATTGTGTTGTTGAGAAATTACGTTTTTTAAACTAATGCTAGGATTGGTTCAACTGCTCATGTTGTGAATAACATCAAAACTGGATCTTACATATTGGATATAGTTATACGAAGCTTACTATTAAAAAATGGCCCTTACCTTAGTGCCAACTCGATGTGTATGGAATGGAGAATGTTGATACGGGGAAGGAAGATTATTTTAAGGAAGCCATTTATAAACCAGTGGCTTAAGGAGGTAAGACCACCTTTACACTAGTGAATTTGGGTGGTACAAGACCACCTTTATAGAGGAAGATTTACCACCCATATGCTAGGGTTTTAGAAGAGAATCTCCCATGTCCAAACCACCTTTTCACCAGAAAATTGACCAGCTAGGTGGGACCATTTCCATTTCAGGAGTAATACGACTTTCCTTCCCTCCTGAGACCAAGACCTAGTTTCAATCCCAATTTTAGGTATTTCTGTTCAAGATTCGATATCTTCTACTGAGATCATATCTCGTCCACGCTCCACAGTGCTCTCAACCTCCACTTATCCTGGGACTTGTGTGAGGGAAGAGGAAGTTGTAGCAGGTTTATTCTTGGTGTTCTTCTTTTCAAGGCAAGAGTGATATGTTAGAGTAGGAGGGGGCCATTAGATGAGACTACGATGCCATGACATTATGATTGTATATTTTTCTATCATTTTCAATACAATGATGCATTCCTTCCCATAAACTGACTAGCATTGTCATTTTGTAGAAGACATCCTTGGCTATTCGTTTAAATCAATTGTTTTATTACTAGTTCAATTCACTTCCCATTGTTCTTGCATTCATGTATCACAGGTTCCATTCTACGTCGAATTGGATTACATCACTGTGAAGAGTGTGAAGACGAACTCCAAGGCAAAGGATTTCCAAAATGATTAAGAAAGGTACCAAGAAGAAGTCTAAGTCAAGCGGAGTAGATTCAGACGTAGAGGTTATTTTAGGTACTAGGACAAAAACCATATTTGAAGACATAAAAGAAATAACATGAATTTCCCCTGAATTCAAGTGGGGTGAATTGTATCAAATGATCGGAGACCAAGACATCCCTGATGCAGGTCTCGAGGAGATAGTTTGGTATCATAATATCAAAAGGTCGGGCATTACCAAAGCAACCACAAGCCCATAACTTTTTTCTTGTTCGGAGGTTATTGGGTATATTCTACCACAAGCTGATCCCACCTCGAGAAACATTTATGACATCAAGGGGGAGGCGTTTGCCTCATTTAATCCAACTCATATAGCATCGACTTATAGGTTGCCTCTGGTCTAGGTCATGATGACTGAATACTGGATCAAAGTTATAAACATAGACCCCTTGGAGTACGGTAAGAAAATGGTGGTACCAGGAAAAAAACTGAGACAGAAGGCGAGCGGGCAATATAAATCTCAAAGCTTAAGGACCCCGTTTAGAATTATAGCTTTATTGTTGAGTAGGATTTTTGGTAGAGTCGATGGGACTATTTACAAGCTAAATTGGGTGCCTTTGATTTACTACATAGCCTTTCAGGGCACGGTCTTTAATTGGGTAGACATCATCTCAGATAGCCTTTCATCATGTATCACAGCTGCATAGGGAGGTTTAACACAAAGGAAGGCATAATTATATATGTCTTCATACCTCATCGACTGCATATTTACTAGACACTCATTTCCTAAGCTAGGGTGAATTTGGAGTGGAGCTAAAACTCCAATCTACATGGCTTATGAAATCCTGTGGGCCCATCAATATGCAAGTTATTATAAGCTAATATGTGAAGAGTTCCTCATACCCCTCTATTGGATAATTTTCCTTAAGGAACCAAACTGTCTATCTGAAAATGCAATGGTAGTCATAAGTGAGTATGGGGACTACTACTTCTCATAGGAGGGAACATACATCAAATTGTATGGATGTTCCTGAGCTCCATCCCTTTTGCCTAGATACACAACAGACTTTGTAGTTCACAAAGAAGTTGTAAGGAAAGTATTCATAAATGGGATTGGCAACTACTTGCATGATATGAAAAAAGCCATTTTTCCTCCGTTGCCTTTCTTTATCAAAGAATATAAAATTTCCAAGGTGAAAGGGGCAGAAGATTTTGTAAGGGATCTAGAAATATTCCATTTTGGAGAGAAGAGTTTTACAAGAAATGATAGCAGGAAAAAGGTCGTTGAACTTTGCGCAACGGTAAAATTAAAATTTTGAATACGTAGACTTCTTCGACGAGGATGAAGAAGTGTTCAGAAGAGCGAATAATATGACCAAGTTAAACAAACGTTTCGCTCGGAGGAGCAATGCCAGTGCCAACCAGACTGTCAGCACTGCATTGGAGACAAGACTGCAGAAACAAAAGGAGGAAGCTGCAACGAAGCAAGCAAAGGAGGCCCAAAGGCTGAAAGAAGAAGAAGAAATATTACAGAAAGAAACTGAAGAGAGAGCACAAAGGGAAGTCGAGGAAGAACGTAAGAGAATGGAAGTAGCGGAAAGGGAAGCAGTGTAAGATCTTAAAAGGAAAGAGGAGGAAGATAAGATCAAGGAAGTTGTATACGACAAGGCAACCCAGAATGAGCCCATTGGCCCATAAGACATGGAAATGGACCCTCCCGACACAACAAGTGAAACACTTACCGGTGGCCACATTCATTTTGAGGAACTCGGTCTCACCCCGTTCACCTGTTAGACCGAGGACGCGACGAACTCCCATCAAATCGGGCCTGTAGCCCCATGAACATAATAAAAAATGCATTAAATGTAAAAACATATGCAAATGTACAATGTGTGAAAATACAGTGGAAGCAAATCTCATTCAATACATTCATAATAAAAACAAATACATTGTAGAGTTAATACAAGAGAGCACTTATCTTGAAAATGAGCTTCCCTGAGCAACTAGCTATGTTGTTGCAACATTCCACCCAACCATATGCCAATTGTGCTCATCAATCTCTCAGCACAACTGGCACCCCCGATCTGGGCATGATTTCCACAAGGAAAAAGGGAGCAACAGCCTCACACATAGCCAAATACGCACCAAGGTTCAGCCAAGCCAATCCACAGTTGGGTTTATCAGGATGCTATGGCAGTGGAAAGGAAGAATTGCTAAACTAGTGAGCTCAACCACAGAGCTATGGACACCTCCACGAGATCTATCTAGCTTGGTCTCCACAATACCTACACACCCAACACAAGAAAGTATTCCCTTCACTGCTACACAGTCCCTCAGGCCATACCTTCCCTTCCAGTGTTCTACAAGGTGTGCATATAAGAGTAGCCAACCCCTTTTGATAATTTGTGAGGTTCCTCTCTTCACTAGGTTTATCAAGCCAATTCTGGTCCTCTTCCACTCCTAACTCTGACTCACAGTTTAGACCAAGACAAGGATTCACAGAACAACAAAACACAAGTGTTGGGTATGAAGAAAAACATTTTGGCAACCAAAAACAAAATGGTAGAAGGGGAATCAACCCTGGGAGACAAAATTCAATTTCAGAAAATGTTTATGGGTCTTTCAGGGACAAAAATGACCTCCATAAACCCCCAAATCGTGAATCTCTTCTTCCCATCTACTGTGCCATACAAAAATGGATTTCCAACCATGGAAAAACGGAAGGTAGATGCAGAAAAACGTAAGGAAAATGCCCCTACGAGCTCTAGCTGTGTGAGGAAGTCAAACGCATGGGTGAGGAATGGAATGGGCACAAATTTCTGGGTGTTTTCTTGCCCCATGAGCAAAAATATGATTTCCTAGATTGATGGCTTGCCCCAATATGAAATTGACTGCCATACCTCTCCATTCCCAATGCATTAACTGCCTCAACCAACTTTTGGAAGAATTAAATGATTGGGTGCATAAGACAAAATGGGTAGTTGAGAGTTTATGAGTTCTCTCATTGACATTTGGCTTAGCACTATTGGCTCAAGGCTTTGAATAATTTCCCTCCCTATTCCGTGTGAAATCATGCCCCCTTCTCTTGTTGCATTGCATAGCTAGTTGTGGGTATTTTATTAAATTGCATATTTACATGATGTCACAATTTACAATGTGCCTGCCTAGCACGAGAACCATAGGTATCCATTTTAATTGTTGATACATAAAATGCTAAATTGATGGCGGGGCCTTGGCCTTGAGCTCCTCACCATGATTTAATAACGATATTTACATCATGTATGATTTTAATGCAATGGGGTCAAAAATAGGATATTACATCACCCCGTCAAAGTAGCACACTATGGCTCGCTTGGACACCATTATTTTTTATAAAACAAGAAAGACCATCATGAGGAGGTATGAGAAGAGATTAAAAATGGGTACTCAAGCCAATGTGGTTATCGTCACAGAGAACACTATTATGGAAGGTACCCATAAGGACCCAAAATTCACGGCTTCGGTAAATATAGCAGTTGCCCAGGCTAGTGCTGATAATGTTGACATGTTAAAAAATGACGTAGAGCGAAACAAAGAAAAGATGCTCAAATTAAAAGACAATATGGTAAAAATGCGAGGAGAAGGGATAGAATTAAAGAGGAAACATGATGCCATTCTTTCTGAAAAGAAGATACTGCTGAATGAATACTAGATTATGGAAATAGAAAAAGATGTGCTAAATGTACAGTTAGTGATTATGGAAGGAGAAAAGAATGAATTTGAAGCTCGAATCTCTCAATTAGAGTCAAGAGAGTCAGCTGCAAACCAACAGGTCGAAGAGTTAAAAACTCGGGTGGAAGAGTTGGTTAAGGAGAAGGAATCTTTGGCAGAGTAGCTGGAGTTAGCAGACAAGAAAAAGCAAGACATTACTCTGTTTTGTGATCAAACCTGCAAGATTAAGGAACATATGCATCATTCTTAGGTAATCCTCATAGAAAAAATCTACAAGGTGAGGTTGATGATGGCAAGAATGAAGGTGATCACGGTAGAATCATTGGCATTCAGGAAAGGGTTGTTGGACATCACAAAGAAGGTTAAAAGCCAGATGACCTAGAGGGAAGCTAATTCAAAGTTCCCTGACCATCTGCCCTAGAAGACAACATAGGACTTAAGGCCGAAAATGGCACTTTTGGAATTCTATAGGAAAGCTGCCAGGAGAATAAACAGTGAGATTCCTAAAACCATAGAAAAATGCAAGGAATTTTACAGAAAAATACATCAAGTCCATGAGAGGTATCACATCCCTTTGGTTTAGAAGATAAAGGAGCTTCTAGACAAAGACCAAAGCATGGCATAGTTGCATGATAGGTTGCAGGAAGATATATAGTATATCAGGAAAGTGGATGCTTTCATAGAAGAAGACATTCACCACTTTGTTGGACAAGATTCTGTCAATGCATACGTCTTGGAAGACATTTGTAAGACTGCAGCAGAAGAAGTGGCGCATATAGAAACAAAGCTGTCGATCCATGAAGTGACCTTGCAATTATTGTAGCCTGTAAAGAACAAGACCATGTATGAAGAGGCTAATGCATGGGCAACATATATTTTCAGCGTGTCAGGGCCCACCTAATTTCTTTTCTTTTAACATAATTTTTTTTTGCATTTTCCTATGTAAGCACTAAATGACAAATTTTGGGAATTTCTAGGGTTAGGGTGAACGTAGAGTCACTAGAAGATAAATTCTTATTGTAGTATAAATAGATGTAGAAAGTAAAGGAAAAGGAATTTTGCTAGCGGAATAGAGGCTGGACCATTTTTGTAAGAAAACTATTTTTCTGCTAATGAGAAGGATCTGTTTGATGGGGAAAGCCTGCACAGATATTTTCCTGGACTGTGTGAAATGTTTAATGGGGAACTACTTCTTCTTGCATTCACGACCCATACTGTGAGATCGTTCTAACTTTCTTTGAATTATTTCAATTAATGATGAATGATTTTCCTTTATATTCAAATATTTGTGTGTAAAATGAGTAATAAATGGTTTATCATATCAGAGCTATCTTTGGTATTCTTTCTACTGTAAATGTGAGTATTATGTTGAAACAACTATCTGTTAAATTTGTATGAGCATTTACAGTATATTACTCTAAATTTGAATTTTTTCACTGCGGGGATAGGATAAGATAAGGTAAAATAGGATAGGATAGTTAGCGTAGTCTAAGATTAAATAGATAATTGATAAGGCAGGAGTGGTAAGACGAGAGGTAAAAACCTGTGCATCGTTAGTGTGGTTTTTGTCTGTTGATTATATGCGTTTAATTAGGCACTTGCATTTCATCCTTTAATTAAAGAAAATCACATAAACGGTGAACTGGGCCATAACCGGTAAAGAATTTAAACAAACCAATCTACGGTAGTCGGACCATTAACCAGACGGGTTCCCCACACCAAACGGTGGACGATCTAGTTGGGGTCGCTTATCGGGGAGAATCCCTACTGTTGATGCTTGGGAATTTTTGGACATCAACAGACCCCAAATAAAATTCAACAATCTAGCCACCGAGACTAGGGAATTTTTCCTTTTTAAAAGAAAGCGTAACATATTTTAACTCGTCTTTTGTTGTACCATTGATTTCAAAGTTGCATTAATTTCTTCATCGATAAAACTTGGAAAGAGCCTCATAACCTTCATTACTTTATCTATATTTGAAGAATTTCACTCTTTAAACAGTGAATGAAAATGTTGCTTTCCAATTGAGGCTAAATCTTTGAAGGAGGTTATCCTTGAACCATCATGCTTCACAAATGAAAGAACTTTTTTTATGTTAGTTGCATAGATATGAAAGAAATTTGTACTAATGTCCTCCTTTTCTAACCATGTAACTCTACTCTTGAGCCTCCACTTTGCTTCTTCCATTTCTTAAAGATCCTTTTCTTTCCTTCTAACTCTTTCAATCTCACAACTTTTTAAAAGAACCCAATGGAACTTAGCTCAACTATTTAGCAAGGTTTTTTCGACTTCTATCAAATCATTGTGTTTCTCCTTCAACTTTTCCTTGGCCTAAACTGCAACCAATTCTCTACATGTATCAAATTATTTGAGAATTGAAGCATAGTAAAATATCCAAATGAGGCCTCAAACTTTTTCCATTTTTCATCATCAAGTCTTCGAAACATTCTTCATTTAACCATGTATGATTAAATTTAAATGGATCTGGGGGCTTTTGGTCCATCTCTTCTATCTGAAATATAATTGATCTATTATTAGAAATACCTCCAACCCCAACACAAGACTTAAGCCCACTAGCTTATTACAATAATTTCTTGCCACAAGAAAATGGTCCAACCATTTTTAAATCCACACTACCTCTTATAGAGTTCCCACCTTGGCCAATTTAAAATCAATTAAATACAAATAGTCAAACAATTGCAAAAAAAAAATCTTGTAGGGTTTGGCCTAGTCACCTCACCCCAAAATTCCAGCTATCACATTATCCCCTGCTAAATCCCATTGATTTCTTAAAGAACCCCATAGTTGTTTTCTATCATGGTAAGTGGCACAAATATTCACAATCTTGAAAACCTTGTCTTACCCTTTTTCCATTCCTTCTAAAACAATATCAAGGATATAGAGTGAAGGAAGCGTCAAAACTATCGTTCCATCTAGACAGAAGACCACTATATAACCCTACTGCATCAATGTAACAAAAATTCCACTCCTTCAACATAGAAGACATAATTTCAATGGCTTTCGACCTTAAGCACATTTTTTCTTGGAACATTGTAACATCAGGTTTACAGAATGTGATTTTTTTTTTAGGAACCCCTAACCCTATGACATTTAGGGAGAGAATGATCATGGGGGAACCACCTTCCATGGATTCTTTGCTCTAAGTGCCCCTTTTATTGTTAACAAATTTCCTTCTCTCACCATTGAACATGCCTTAGACTTAGCTTTTGAGACATGAGCCTTATGCCTTGCTAGACTAATTGAGTGATTAGACCTAAAAAATACAGGATAGAATACCCATAGCAATAGATTCCCCCCTTACACAACAAAAGGGACTCAATTTAAGTAGTTGATAATGAAGGGGATTGATACGATTCCTTTATGGTAAAGTGAGACTCGGATAGGGGAAAATCCAAAACATCAACCTTTAGACTAATCAAAGAGGATTCTTCCTCTAAGGCATCCAACAAAGCTAAAGAGGGAAAATGGGTATTTGTCTTACCTTTACAACCATCTAGAGTAGCCACAATCAGAGGGAGAATCTCCTTCATATTCGAAGATAGGACTCTTAAATCATTATGTCGAGAACTTAAACACAAAAAATCACCTTCACCCTTTTTCATAGCCACCTTATCAACATGACCTTCTGAAAGCTTTGGAACCACATATTTAGAATCCCTAGACTTATTTATCCATACTTTACGAAGATGATGCCAAGGTTTTCTTTTTGAATTGCACTCCCTCTATATGTGTCCAACTTCATGACACTTTGAATGACTGGAGGGAATTTTCCAATAATCCATTCCTTTATCCATAACCAAATCCCCCTTGAGATTTTCAATCAACCATCAAACCATCCCAAATATCAAATTCAATCAACACCCTAACCGTTCTCTTGTTCATAGTACCTCAAATATTATCTTCTAAAGTAATGAATCTACTAATCGAGCTTCCAATAGAAATCGTAATCTCCTCGCTTCAGAATTCAAGATGTAGTCTAAGGATAAAAACCCATATATATTGGGTATTCATTGGCTCTCTCTTGCCATCAAAACTTGACTTTCAATGATATATAACAAGACTAGAAGGAGCCCATAGCCAATATTACTCGAGGATTAGTTTTACATATTGTTCACTTCTAAATTCAAAACAAATCCAACCCCCAACTAATAGATGAAAACGATGTATATATCCACAATCCTTCTCCACCAACATTCAACCAACATTTAAAGGTTTCACCTTTAATCACCTTGCCTATAATCCTGCCCAACAAAGCTTGTTTCATTAAACCCTCAACTCTCTCTAAGCTGACATCATCCCATACCACCATTTTTACCTTGTCTTTGTTGGCCCTAATGGATTGTTTGACCTTGCAAAACCTTTCTTCTTCGGAGACTAGTTTCTTTGGTTTCTATGAGTCTATTTGTAGTGGATTCAAATGTTGCATAGCACGAATGGGTCCTAAACCTAATACTCCAACGTCGCAAGGTTTTTAGAGTTGACCTTGGGGAAAGTGAAATCGTTAGATCATACTACAGTCATGTGAAAAATTATGGTCTTCAACCACTCCATTGAAGCCTGATCTTGAAACCTTCTACGACTTCAATAAAGGGCCTCCATCTTTCACTAGTGAATTGTCTTTCAAAAGAAAGGCAGAGTGGGGGATACCCTCATTGAATGCATGGGTACACTTCCAAATTTCCATCAATTCATCATGAGTACAAAATATTTCCGATGGACTTGGAAGATAATCCTCTCTATAATCCACCTCATATATGTTGGTTTTGGTTGTAATATGTCAGACCTGAGGTTCAACATAAACATCCAATAAAAACCCCATAAGCATCAGCATTTTCGATACCCCTAGGCAAAGTAAAGTCTCACCCAAGATGCACATAGGAAATTACATAAACCTGAATTAGGCTTGTAGAGGAGGTAAATAATCCATTTACAATCTTGTGAAAAGGTACGACAATTTATAGGCTGAATTCGAAACATAACAAACTCATAATAAACACAAGTCATAAGAATTCACACGCACACACGATACAACAAGTAAAACCAGGAAAATAGAGAGTTCATTCCATTACTTCTAGCCAAAACATAATAGATCCACATATCACAACTCAAAAACTTTGCTCAAATGTCTCTCGTTACATACATATAAATATCAAGAAACTAACAAAATTTATAAGGTATTTCTATAGTCTTACACTTTTGACCAAAGATTACTATCATTATGCATAACAACAATTACAATAACATATCACATCTTCTTCATTGTCATCCTCTTACAAAAGTTCACCTTAAGTAGGCTAAATTGTTAATTCCAAAACCCATACTAGTGCCCAGTTGCCTAACCAATTCTGTAAGTCGCAACTAATTCAATTAATAAGGCTTGACGCGCAACATTGTGACCAAACCTTAGGCACCAACAATAGGGGTCTATAAATTTAGGACCTAGCTTGTTATAGAGTTATTCTCTTAAAAAAGATGGTAGAGCGACTATCAAGACTTGGACAATGAGTTAGGGTTTTGTTGGGTTCTCTATGCTACATCTATCTTTCTTGCAAGTCTTTTATTGTGGATAATGATGAGGATACCCTCCCTCTTGTCCCCATTGCAAACATGGTTTCCTTATGCATCTTTTTTTGTTATTGTTATGGATTGCCTGAGTTTCTTTTTCCACTAGTTCAACAATTATTTAGGGTTTCACATTGGTTTACCTAGCCATTGGTGATTGGTTAAAGTCTCTAGTTGATCTCCTTCTCAATAGTCATGGTGCTACTCTAGTAGAAAATTCTAAACATAATTGGCTTCCATGGACAAGAGATCACAGGTCCTCTCCATTTGCAAGGATTCATGAGCTCTTCTATCTGAACAAAATTGGCAAGAGTTTTGGGTCCTCTCCCTCTGCAGTGATCCATTAGATTTCCTATTCATTGAAAAGATTTATCGGCCTTTGTAAGAACAATTATATAGAGTAATGGGTTTGGATTTATTTGACGTCTTAGCATTTTTCTCCCTATGTATGGGAGTTATAAAGGTGGCATTGAAATATTGAAGGATCCATCTTGTCCAACATGATTCTTCAACGAGAAGCCAAATCTTTGAACCAAATATGTGCAAGTGTTCTCGATCAAAATCCATTCAAAAACCATTTGGTGCAAGTGATTTTATTGCTACCATTTCCATGAGAGCTTGTTCAATTTCACTTAAGGAGATTTCATTCATTAATTCTTGGTTTGTACACATGTTGCTAACTTAGATAAAAAAATTCATTGTCATGTCGATTGCCTCACTTCTACAAACATCAAGCTTACTATCCAAATCTTAGTAGAAGTCACAAATTCCTCTCCAATATCCTTTTGATTATCCACTTATTCCCTTGTTGTGGTGCTAAAACTTATAATCCTATCGTGTTTTTTGCGTGTTTGGTTTGAGTGGTGCAAATATTTTTCTTGTATTTATCGACCTCCCAAAGCAACCTTATTCTCAATTTTTGTTTCTAGAAGATTTCCTCTTGCCATGGTTGTGTCCAAATGTTCCACGAGTTCAACTTGATGGGAGTGAAGCTCATCCTTTATGCTTGTGCCCATGATCCTTTATCGGAGTTTTGTCATTGTCATCTCCAAGCCCCTTGTGTGTTGGAAAATATTTCCAAATTGGTGTTGTTCCATAATTCCTTTGGCCAGATTTCAAGCTTCTTTAGTTTTTGTTACAAAACAAACATTTGGATCCTCTAATTTCCTTGAGAGAAAGTCACCAATCCTTTCTACATGCTTTGAAGTATGCATGGGTTAGCCACTTTTTTACCATGGTAAACTAGTACAATTTTTTACCACCATATTATACTCTTCCTTTCTATTGCTCCAAGAAAATAAGTTATTTTTGGATTCCATGCCAACCAATCTACGTTGCATTAGGAACTCTACAAATCACTTATTAGCTTCCTCTATATGCTTAATGCCCGATGGCATAAATCTTGTATGAATTCATAAATTTTGAGTTGAAGAAACCACAAAAAATCGTTTCCCAAAAGTATTGCTAAAAAACAAACAAATGAAAAGCAAAAACACAAAACCATGATCCATGTGGCCATATCCACAATTTGTAAAGATGAAAGTTAAAATATATGAGTGGAAATGAGGAGAAAGGAAAATTAGGAAAGCTTACAACTTCCATTAAAACAAACCATAATAAGTGGAGTGATTGATATATTTTTTTCACGAAGGAAAAAGATCTGCTTCTTGTTATTCAAACAAAATCAAAGACAACACTGTTCTTTTACATCATAGATTGATTTCCACTTATCTGTTGATAATAGAAATAGCTCTATGTCATATTGTCAAAATGATCCATTGAAAAACCTTCTCATCGTCATAATAGTCCTAGACTACAAACCAACATACTTCCAAAGTGATGACTCAAGCACAAAAAGTTGTTACATGAGTCATAGTATAAAATATTATAGTCTTCCAAAAACAACAAATTAACAGTTTCAGATCATAGACAAAGTGCAACTAGTGACCCTAACATTTTCCTTAAGTTCTTCAAAGTATAATAAACCTTCCTCCAAGCGAATGACCTTTTTCGATAAAGTATCAACTATATAATTTAATTCACGAAAAATGTGTGGAAATGTGATTAATTCAAAAGAAGAAATACGATCCTCTATTCTTTGACACCAATGAGCAAGATTAATCACATGAATATCAGATCTCCCTGTAGCCCAATCTACAATCATTTTTGAGTCGCCTAGTACCTGTAAAGGCATAATACCAACATTAGTAGCAAAACTCAATAAGCCACATAACGCCAAAAGTTATGCTTTAGTGTTGGTACCAGAACCACACTCCATCGAAAGGAAGAAATAATGATAATGGTTTAATGTAAGGACCATACCACCACCACAAAGGCCTAGTTATGCTACCCCATCAAAGTATCCAACTGCAACTGTGTTAGTTAGAAGATGTTTAATGATAATTCTCTGTTTAATCTGCTTTCCTTCCTTAAAATTCTCTTTAAATAAACCAATGATTTTTGAGCAAACAACACATATATTTTATTTTCTGTAATTGAAATTGGCTTAGTTCTATATCTTAACACCCCCCACCACATAAAGACAGGGAAACGCAATGTTATAAATTTAATGTCAAATAAAAAGCACCCAATTATAAATCAGTTGTAATCTTCTTCCAACAATATGCTTAATAAATTAGATTAAAATCAGATTTTAATTATTATAAAAAATGGTAAAAAAAAACTAGCTATAATTTTTTTTTATCATAATAACTAAAATTAAATTTTAATCTAAATCTCTTCAACACATCACTATACCCATATAAATTAAACTCACTATCATAATTAATAATACTAACATTACATAAATTCTTATCCAAGACAATGATATTAATATAAATTAAACTCAATATCATAATTAGTATAATATACATTAAACTCAATATCATAATTAATATCATTTCACATTTCATTTCGGTTCTACACTTTTAAAAGACTGGCCACATGAGCACAAAGCCAGGTCAGAAGGAAAAGAAGTAGCTAATATTCACGAAAATTTGTAATGAAAAGATTGGCCACATGAGCACAAAGCCAAGTCAGAAGGAAAAGAAGTAGCTAATATTCACGAAATTTGTAATGAAAGTGAAAAAAACATGCATGACTACAACACTCTTAATGTGATTATGATAAACAAAAGGGTAACAGCATGTAACTAAACCTCAAGATGCAAGTAGTGGTAAGAGTGTTGCTCAAAAAAAGTTAGCACTGGCTTTTGGAGGGAAACAAGGCGGAGGACAGACGTTGCGGGAAGAGAGAGGAATTCACCCGGGACAAGATGCGAAGAAGATCTGTCATACTACCGGAATCTTCTGAAGACGAGGAAGAAGCAGCCGCCGCTGAGTCATTAAATGTAGAAACCATAGAGATAGAGATATCAGACGATGACGAGTTTGTGGATGCAGAGGAATATCATTCTCCTCCCCATCCAGACGAAAGAGGAGGAGGCGCTCCCACGGACATGGACAATGGCAGCCTTAGGCGCGTGGAAGAATTTCTAGGCAGTTTGGGAGTGAGGCCACGGAGAGAGTGGTTAGAGTCGTGCATGGAGATGCTAAGGACTTCGCAGGCGGGGTTTGCCAATATGATCGTCGCCCAGCAGGCGGAGCTCTGCCTTTCCGAGTTCTTATTTGCAGACATGAATGCTGCCGGAGATGCCGTGCTTCCTCCGAACCTTCACACGTTGCACGCCCAGGAGATTCCTGGGCCCTATGTCCTGCAGGTACACATTCTCCATCCTTCCCTGCTACCATGCATATTCTACTACTTTACACTGCTTGAATACTTGTTGTTCAAAGAAAATCCCCTTTAGATGTTTAATTAAGTATGGAAATGAAAAATGTAGATAGAACCATAAGGCCAAAATAAACTTGTTTTAGAGCGTGGGAACATGGGACAGCTATTAAACAGCCCTAAACACTGCCAGCGTTTGCTACGTTTATCTGGAAAAAACTAGGAAATTGGCGTACTGACTTGAATTCCCTTACTCGAATGAATATTCATTTTTTTAAAAATATTTCTTAAGTTTTTGACATCCTGGAATGAGAACATTGGAAAATTACCAAAAAGATAAAGCTTGTGCAAGTAAGTGGCAGAACGGAGGGCGGGTTCCAGGCCCACAGGTGGTCAGATCATCGTCCAATGTTTTTGGACGGGTTCAGTGTAAAGCCAAAAACTTTCTTTGGCTTTAGGTGGAAGGAACTGAGAAAACTCACATAAGCTAATCCAAGAACAGAAAAAATTAGTCTTAAAACCTCCTCAATCTTGTCCGTGGCAGAACCTTTTTATGATTAGTCAAAGAGAGAGAGAAAAACTTGTAGCCAACATACAGCTGACTGAATGTGAAGAAAACAACTCGATTGTCAGCTTCAAATGTCTTCGGCAATACTAGTCAGACAATGACTACGATTGTCAATACAGGCCTTGAACCAGTGTAACCCCTAAACTTATTAACCAGACTGGAGCGGCAATGGCAGTTAAATTCTTAATAATAATATATTTTCAAGGTCACTGCCAAGCGAGACACCAATTGGTGTATGAGACCCCCTTGTCTGTGGGACAAGGGACCACCCCCTCTGCGCAGTGATTTAACTGCTAAAGTCTACAGATGTGTACATACCCTACCCCTTTGGATTTGAACCTGTGACCTCCTAGGAGGAAACACATGCCCTTGACCATTAGGCCCACTCAAGCTCTTGACCATTAGCCACTCAAGCTCTTGACCATTAGGCCCATTAATTGGTCATAAAACAATAAAAAAGCAGAACAATGGATTGCCAACATTGTGTGAGAAGGTGATAATTTGATGACACTAGACAGTCCACAAGATCTAGACAGTAACAATGCACTTATGTTTGTGTTATCCTGTTCAATATTAGCTTTAGCATATGCGATTATTTTATGGCCATTAAGATGTCTTGACTCGAGAATCCTACAATACCATAAGACTGCTATGTTATCACTCAATGTGCTGACAATCGTACGATACCTTGCCTGTTGACAAAGTGACATCTTATCCGATAATATGCAGAATATGATGAAGTATCCATGCCAAGATTCAATCCTTTTACTAAGAATTGCCATCGTGCCAATCAAAGTATGCTAGAGATAAATTTATCCTAAAAGACGGCTACAATTCCCTAGATGAGCATGTGCATTGACATTTGGCTCTCGACACCTGAAACATAAGAACAAAGAGAAGAAAGATAGTTGTGGTAATTAGCATACAATGCAGGGATGCCCAATGACCTATAGGTACATGATGATGAAGTCATTTTGAGTTGCTGATAATCGGGGCTCAAATCTAACTCTGCACTTATTAGGTGTCCATGTTCTTTTTGTGGTTTGGGAGGCTTGTACTAGTTGGATGTGTAACAAGGTGGTCTAGGGAATGCTTGAAATTGCTACCTCTTTTTTGGTTTTTGTTGTAAATATGTGAACTTCAAAAGCCCTTAGTTCACTTTTGTGTTCCCTAGGGACAAAGTAGGCCATATATCCTTCTTCCTATCTTGAGATGTTCTATTATGTTCCTTAACCTAGAAATTGAATCACAAACAAGATAGAACCCTTAAACTTCAGAAATAATACAAATACATCCACACACACAAAAATAAGAGAATGGACACAATATGTACAGAAGGCCCTTAAGGCATGCTACTAGCATTAATTATTCCCTATGGAAGGAATCACTCCACAAGCCATGCTTGCTACAAAATAATTAATCAGTACTTCACAAGATATCTTATTACATTGCTTCTACGTCTTTATATAATTTCTATTATACCTCTTAGGCACTTTCTAGAGAAGCAACTTTTGAGTTGGCAGAACTTTCTAGGTACCATCTAGTAAGTCACAAGTGGAATGATCTGCGTCGCCCAGGTGTTCGACGGGGGACAACAGGTTCGGCTGGATCAACTGAGTTCTATTATGGTGGAAGCAATTTAGACTATGTCGACAAATCAAAGCAATCGGGTAATAAGAATATGTTTACAGACAAAATGCAATAATTTGGAACAAAGTTCGTATATTACTTCTCTGTGTACTCTGTTATATGCATAATTTCCTCTATAATACATTAATGTACATGTTTATATAGAGTGTGCTGGAATGCTTGGGTGCCTGCTCGTTACGTTTAGTTACAAGAGAAGTTGTAACGATTGTAGAAGCACAACCATCACAATCGATTGGTAGACGGAGCTACAGTCTGTTGGAGTTGGTATGTCGTGGTCGGTGTCGATAGAGCATGTTGAAGTCGTTGGTCTCGACGAGTTATGTTGTGGTTGGTTCCGACGGATGGAGTAGTCGGTGTTGACGGAGCATGCTGTAGTCGTCGGTCTTCGACGAGTTATGATGTTGTCGGTTTTGGTAGTTGTCGGTTGTTGTCTTCGACAAGTGATGTGAGAAGTTGACTAGGACTAGGCCAACTAGTTGAACAAGCCAATGGACTTCCTGGATGGATCATTCCTCCCTCCTTAAGAAGTAATGTTCCCCATTGCTTGCTCCAGCAGATGAGGAAACTTCTTGGTCAGTTTATTAGCAGAATACCACTTTCCTTGGGTTGGGAGCTGTCTTGCTTTAGCTACCTAAAACAAGGGAATTGCTTGCATCCTTGTATGGCGTACTCTTCGTCCCTCGATTGTGTCACAAGGAAGAGGCTCCTGAACGTCTGGATGTATGCCTTCAAGTTCTGTTGTCTGCAAGTCTGTTTGTTCCAGCAACGGTGCATGATATGGTCGAAGTAGTATCCACATTAAAGACTGGATGCAGACCTAGGTATGAAGAAATGTCGAGATTGAAAGCGTTTTTGCCAATCTGCTTAAGAACAGTGTATGGAACATAACGCCAAGGCTTTGGCTTCTTGTATGGACCAGTGAACCGGTCTTTCTTGAGGTGTAGCCAGACCTGATCCCAAACTTGAAAAGAATGAGGAATACGATGCTTGTTATGTTAGGCCTTAGCTTTCGCATTAGCTCGCTATAACATCTTTTCTGCTTGTTTATGAATATCACAGATTTGATCCTTGAACTCGAGTGCTTTCTCAACTTCTTGCTGTCCATATTGAGTGTCGTCCAATTGTGTCGAAGGACTGATCAACTCGATAGGCGCCGAGGGTTGAGATCCTTAGCAGATTTCAAATGGACTCTTTCCTGTCGAGCTGTGCTGAGCACGTTTGTAACTGTGTTGAATGTATGGGAGAATTTCATCCATGTTCGACGATGCTTGTGGTTATACATGCAGAGCAGTTTTATAACCAAGCGATTCACAACTTTCGTCTGTCCATCCGCCTGAGGGTGGAACCCTGTCGACAAAGAAAGCTGTGTCGAGTTGCTTCTAGAGGGTCTTCTAGAAAATGCTGACAAATCTGGCATCTCTGTCGGAAACAATAGTCGTCGGTAAGCTGAAATGCTTCTAGACATGTTCAAAGAAGAGCTGAGCAGTTTCCTGCATTGTTGTCGTCTTCTTGCAAGGAATGAGAATGGCCATCTTAGAAAATCTATCCACTACGACCAAGATCACATCATGTTGATGCTTGGTGACAGGGTATTCGGTCAAGTAATCCATAGAAATAGATTCCCAAGGTCGATTAGGAACTAGCAAGGGCGTATATAAACGTTATCGTCTGTTAGGCGGTTTAGCAATGGCACAAACCACGCATGGTCAAATGTACTGTCGACGTCAGATTTAAGTGCAGGCCAGTAAAAATACTTATAAAGAATGACGAGGGCCTTCGCCACTCCAAAGTGTTTTGCAGTCTTGCTGTAGTGCGCATCCCAAATGAGCTTGTGTCAGTGCTCACCTGTCGGTGCACAAAGCTATCCGAGCCTGTATAGTAAGGTGTCTTTCAGGAAATAGTCGGTGGTAGATGACTTGTCGGTCTAAAGCTGTCGATAGACCGATGAAAATTCGTTGTCTACTTGATGCAACTGAGGCCAAGTGGTGGTGTCATATCCCTGCATACTCATCATTGTAAGAAGGAGAGTAATGGGTGGTCGACTTAGGCAATCAGTTGTAGCATTGTCTTTGCCTTTCTGACAATTAATTACTAACTGGAATTGTTGCAGGTAATTAATCCACTTGAGTTGTCCAGTAGTGTGGAGCTTGGGCTGGGACAGAGCGAACTGTAGGGGCTTATGGTCGATATGAACGACCGTTTCCTTGCCAAGGACATAGTGTTTCCATTGCTTGAGTGCTTGAACAATGGCGTAAAGCTCCTTTTCATCTATCGAATACCTCCTAACTGTGTCATTGAAGGTTTCTGAATGAAAAGCGACCGGGTGACTATACTACGTGATCACTGCGCCCAAGGCATAGTTTCAGGCATCTGTCTCAATCTCAAAGGGCTGATGCAAATTAGGTAACACAAGTACTGGTGCAAGACCTAATTTCTTCACAAGAGCTTCAAAAACAAAGTTCTTCTGGCTACCATTATCCACGATCAGATGCAATGGATTGTTATGAACCCATATCTGTGTATGAAATAGGCGCACGCGTTCCTCCTCTTCGACAATAGTCGGCTCTGCTAGAGTTGTCGATGTCGATGCCAAGAGGGTTGACGACTTTGTGTCGGATTCCATGACGACTTTGTCAGATATGTCGGATGAAGACATTTTTGCCAGAAATATCTTTTGAGCTTTGCATTCAGACACATCATGCCAGGATGAGTTGTGGTAATCACACCATTTCTCGACAAGAAGTTGCTTAGTGCGATCCCTCTTGTCTTTTTTAGAGTGTCGCTTGCCTTAATCTTGCCTCGACGGAAATGCCTGGGTAGGGTGTTTTGGACTCGTCGGGTTCACTATCGGACTTCTTGTCGGATGGTCGTCCTGTCGGTTTAGTCATGAGTCGTGCTTTACCTTTCTGCTTGGATTCAAGCTTGATAGCATAGTGGAATGCTCGCACGCATGTTGAAGTAAGGAACTCCATCTCTTGCTGAATGTAAGGGGATAGACTGATGATGTACTTTAGAACAAGCAATTCTTCTTTTTCTTGAACACCAAGTCTAGCCATGAGTTGATAGAACTCGTCGGTATAGCTCTGCACGGACTGGTCTCTCCCCTGCCTTAGTTGCTGCCATTTCTTATACTGTTGCTCAAGGTATTTGGGTGGATAGAACTCTCTTTGGACATGCTCGATGAATTTATTCCATGTGTCTATGGGGTTGTCTTCTTTATCCATCTTCATCGATAGATTCTCGCACCAACAGTGCACAAAAGTTGAGATATTTAAGGACGCAATGGTGATCTTCTCAGCTTCCGAGAGTTGATTCACAGAGAAATGGTATTCTAGTTGCTGTACCTAGTTGTTGACGTATTCAACGTTAATTTTTCCTTCAAGATTAGGTATTGCCAAGTTCATTTGAACCTTAAAGGGGCTGACTTTATCAAAAGTGTATCTTGTCGATGTTCCCTCTAAAGCCAAGGCTATTCGCATGAGAATCTCATTGAACTAGGCGAACATTTCGGTTCGCTGTCGAGCCAATGCTTGCTCTATGAGTTTCTCCGTCTCTTCAGTTGCATGTCTTTTGTCTGCTTCTCTTAAGTCGAAGGTAGCATCTGTCTGGATTGCTGAGTTTGCGATCGCGTTTGCACAGGCATAAGTCAGGTAACCCCGCAAGATGTGTCTACGCAGAATTTACATAAGGTCATGCTAAAAAGCTTGAAGACCAGATAGTAGCTTTGATACTAATGATCCACGTCGCGCAGGTGTTCGATGGGGGACACCAACTTTGACTAAATGAGTCGAGTTCTATTATGGCGGAAGCAATTTAGACTATGTCGACAAATCAAAGCAATCAGGTAATAATAATATGTTTACAGACAAAATGCAAGAATTCATAACAAAGTTCATTTATTACTTCTCTGTGTACTCTGTTACATGCATCACTTCGTCTATAATACATTAATGTACATGTTTATATAGAGTGTGTTGGAACGCTTGGGTGCCTGCCTGTTACGTTCAGATACAAGAGAAGTTGTAACGATTGCAGAAGCGCAATCGTCACAATCAATTGGTAGACAGAGCGACAGTCTGTCGGAGTTGGTATGCTGTGGTCGGTGTTAATGGAGCATGTTGGAGTTGTTAAAGTTAGTGCAACTGCGACACCCATTCTCAGGGAGGATGGTACCCTAGTCAGTTAACTAGGGCAAAGTGACCCTAGAAGGTACCCTAGGGCCCCCAGTAGTCTCCTGGGGTTTTTGGTCTGGGACCAAGCAGGTTGATGCCATGGCAAAGCCTCTAGCATGTGGCTAGGGCCCCTATGTGCCTCTAGGGTATTCTGGTCTGGGACCAGGGACACGATGTCGAAGTAGATCCCGTAGGTAGAGGCAGAGACATATTCTGGTTTGGGACTAGGGACATGATGTCCAAGTAGGTCCTGCAGGTAGTTGATTAAATTTTAGTTTGGCACTGAAGCTCAGCTTAGTCCCGAGGACCATTCTTCGGGAGACTGGAGGACCCAGTTGGGGTCCAGGGGTTGATCAACATGATTCAGTCTGGGATTGAAACTCAGCCTAGGGCTGAGAGCCATTCTTTGAATGGAAGATGATGATGTGTGATGTCCTCTCTCCTAATCGTTACTGCTAGGTTGCTTCTCAAGGGACTGGTTACCCCTTGATGATGTCACTATCACCTAACCCTTAGGAGCAGTATTGAGGACCAAAGGATCGAACCATCTGGTTTGGATCTTCCCCTTATACAGTGATGATATAATATATGAAACAATGTACCTTGAAAGAGAGAAAAGATTAAAGTCCTTGGTCTTGTTGGTCTCATAGGTAAGTATTTGTCCACCCTTATGGTTCACCTTGATCTTGTGGGTTTGTGGGTTGTTTTTATTGTGACCCCCTTGGTTGACTCATGGTCCCCCCTTGGTTGACTCATGTTCCTTTATCTTACTTGGTCCTAACACTCTTATTGTGTGTACCTTTGTTATGATGACTCTTACCTTGTGGATTTTATTTTCGGTACACTATCCTAAGTACATTTACTTTATAGTTTTATTAAAGGACCATTGGACCATTTATTGTTTTTGGTTTTATTATAAAACCATTGGACCTTTTATTTATTTTTTACCTTTGACGATTTTTTTTGTTTGGACCATTAATAATGTTTAATTAGTCTTTTGTATAGCCATGACCCTTATAAATTTATATGAGTTTATCCTAAAAGTATGATCGGGTTCTTACCTGTGGTTGACTGGTTCTTTCTCGCGACCTCTCCTGTTGTTTCTTTATCACCGGTTTCTCTACCTCTGCACATTCGCGACTGCTGCTCTTGGCATGACTGTGGATCACTCACTGTGATTCCTTCGTGTGACAGTTTCCATCTCCCACCCGCGTGGCTGTGTGTCTTTTTAATAGTGTGATTGTGGAGCGTGACTAGGCTTCTCTTCCATTAGTGTGACTGAGCTCTTCGTATGTCCTCTGTGACTGTTTTATGCTGCTCCTTGTGACTTCTCTGACTGCCCCACGAGAACCCTCCACCCAACGTGACTCTCTCTACCCGTTGCTTCTAGCTTTGCTCCGCATGGCTTGCTTTACGTGACCACCTGCTAGCGTGACCGTGGTTGTCACTGCTCCACGTGACCACAAGCTTGTCTTCTGCGTGATCTGTGGGTTTCTTCCAGCGTGACTACAAGCTTCTCTTTTGCGTGGTCTGTGGGTTTCTTCCAGCGTGACCATGGGTTTTCTCTTTTGTGTGGATTGTGGGTTTTCCCAGTGGACCACAAGTTTCTCTTTTGTGTGGACTGTGGGTTTTCCCTGCGTGACCTTGAGCTTCTCTTTCAATGTAGACTTTGGGTTTCTCAGCATGACCATGTGTATCCTACTTAGCATGACTGTGTGTCCCTGCACAAGTGACTGCATCCTTACTCGACATGATTGTGTGTCCTTTGTCAGCATGACTATAATGGGTATGACTGTGCTTGTTGACCAAGAAGTTTGGGTTAGTATGCTTCTACTTTAACCCTCTTAGGCTCTCTCTCATGGTATGTAAATTGTTTGCCTAGTTGACTTGTCCCTTGGTGACAAGATCAAATCTGAAATATCTGAGTATAAGGCTGATTCAAATATTGGTTATGATTCTTTACTGCTGATATCTATTGTACATTATTTTTTCATGTTGTTACTGTACATGACATTTGATGAATCTTGATAACCAAATTTAACGCAGTGACTAATGGAGCGTTAAGTTGAAAGAGATGAAAATTATGTTTTTTTTATTACAACTTAAATTTATTAGAGCAATACTATTCTGAATTTGATTTTATAATTATGTTCATGCATTAAAGTTTATTACTTGTGTTAAAAACCCCTCTAACCCCAAAACTTTAACATGGTATCAGAGCTTAGGCTGTAGCTAACTCTGTTTTGAGGGCAACAGAGTCTACAATGATCCTAAGGTAAGGGTTGCCAAAGTAACAGTAAGGACTTGAATTCTTGGGTTTGAACTTTACAGATCTTGGCTGAAGGAGTTCATTGGCCATCAAGGTGATAAAGATGGTAAAAGATCTGATACTTAATTGATTAGATCAATGACAATTGAACAAAGAGATGTGTTTATATCATCAACACTGACAAGTGTTATCAGAAAATGGATTTGATAGATTGTGAACATGATGACCCATTAAAGAGGTATGTTAGCAAATGACAAGTAAGAAAGCCCAATTAATTGTGATGCCTTATAGTTGATCATCGTTTTGTGCAAAAGAGTTTTATGACGTATTGATGGATGTGATCAAGGATTGTTGGCACAAGGAAGTTAGAATTTATGATCATTTAAATATCCTGGATTATGTTGTATGATGATACATGAAATTATTTAAGAAGTGCATGCTCAGGTTTAAAGGACAGTGGCATAGAATGCTTAACCATTGCTTATGATGCATCAATCAATGTGAAGCTTAGAGCTTAATCTTATGTCTAGGATTATGATCTAAATTGTGCCAATTCATGTATACTATTGCATAAAGATGATATAATGTTGATACCTCTATGGGTACATATTCAATGTGATGCACAATGTGATTTCCGCCTAAGGGCAAATATAGGGAGGACTTCCTATCCCAGTTCATTTTGACTCTTAGTTTTGTTATGACATGTGGATACACTCTTGATAGCATTAAGATAGTTACAGTTTACATATATGAATGATAAAATCATGTTAGTATGTGAAATTGATGACAATCAATCTTAACTTGTAAAGGAGGATGATGTCGCAAGTAATGAATGCTTGCAGATCCTGTATATGCTTAGAATTAATTGCACAACTCAAGAGGGAGCTGAGTACCCATGAACAAAGGGAGCAAGAGGCTCCACAAATTGCCGATCAGTGATGTTGGATGGTAATCCTCCAAAGAAACTATCAAGCATTTGTTATTGATAGAATGGAACAACTGGTAAGTTCAGAGATCTAAAGGGAGCCAAAAGTGCTCCTCAATCCCCAACAAAATGGGATTGCAAAGAAAAGTTGTAATCTCCCTTGAAGAAAGTTTTTATAGAACCCTCCCCAATTATATAGACATGGAAGTAAGTCCAGTCCATGAGTCATCTCTCTTATATGAGCAGAGGGAGGAGGTCATGGAGTCTTCAGTTGATCTCTTTGAGTAACCTATTGAGAGGTTCATGATTACTTTGATTTGATATCTCAGATGAGACATGCCACTTTTTTAGAAACCTCCATTTATGAGGTGGCAACCTAACATCAGGTTTGGAAGATGTTAAATGGCATGCGAAAAGTGATTCTCAGTGGGAAGTTAGTTATAACTTCCAAGTGGATCTATAAAAGATCAAGCTCTCACAAAACCCTGTGCTCTAGAGAGATAGGAACACATCAAGAGGAAAGTTAACCATGTCTGGGACATGATGCAGTCTGCTCTGTTAAGTAGACAAGTTTACTGATGTGATGACTAAGCCTCTATCAAAGTCTAAGCACTTTCGAGACAAGCTTAGTGTTGCTGAGAATGCCTGTCTCGCTGAGAGGGAGTGTTAAAGTTAGTGCAACTGCGAGACCCATTATCAGGGAGGATGGTACCCTAGTCAGTTAACTAGGGTAGAGTAAGACCCTAGAAGGTACCCTAGGGCCCCTAGTAGTCTCCTGGGGTTTTTGGTATGGGACCAAGCAGGTTGATGCCATGTAAAAGCCCCTAGCATGTGGCTAGGGCCCTTATGTGCCTCTAGGGTATTTCGGTCTGGGGCTAGGGACATGATGTCCAAGTAGATCTTGCAGGTAGAAGCAGAGACATATTTTGGTCTGGGACCAGGGACACGATGTCCAAGTAGGTCTTGCAGGTAGTTGATCAACTTTCAGTCTGGGACTGAAGCTCAGCTTAGTACTGAGGACCATCCTTCGGGAGAATAGAGGACCCAGTCAAGGTCCAGGGGTTGATCAACATGATTGAGTTTGGGACTGAAACTCAGACTAGGGCTGAGAGCCATTCTTTAAGAATGGAAGATGATGATGTGTGATGTCCTCTCTCCTAATTGTTACTTCTAGGTTGCTTCTCAAGGGATTGGCCACCCCTTGATGATGTCACTAGCACCTAACCCTTAGGAGCAGTATTGAGGACCCAAAGGATTGAACCATCCGGTTTGGATCTTCCCCTTATACAATGATGATAAAATATATGAAACAATGTACCTTGAGAGAGAAAAGATTAAAGTCCTTGGTCTTGTTGGTCTTATAGGTAAATTTTTGTCCACTCTTATGATTCACCTTGATCTTGTGGGTTTGTGGGTTGTTTTTTTTGTGACCCCCTTGGTTGAGTCATGGTCCTTTATCTTACTTGGTCCTAACACTCTTATTGTGTGTACCTTTGTTATGATGACTCTTACCTTGTTTTTGAGGGAGAGTTGGTTGATCCTACCTTATACCGTCAGCTCATAGGTTCGTTGATGTATATGGTTAACACCAAAATAGATATATGTTTTGTGGTGAACGCTCTCAACTAGTTCATGATGGAGCCTAGGAGAGTGCATTGGAAAACTGCAAAACATATGCTGAGGTACCTTGTTGGGACAGTAGACTATGGTCTGGACTATAGGAGGTCAGGTGGAGTGGGTTTGATTGGCTGTATAGATTCAGATTGGGCAGGCAGTGCATTGACCGTAAGAGCACTTCCGGTTGTTGCTTCAGTTTGGGTTAGAGAATTGTGTCGTGGTTCAACAGAAAGCACAATTCCGTTGCTTTGAGTTCTCCAGAGGCTAAGTATATGGCATCTAGTCAGGCTAGTTGCGAGGCACTGTGGCTTTGCAAGTTGATGGTTGATTTGTTTGATCGGGAGTTGAGGCCTACAATTATATACTGTGATAATCAGAGTTGCATTAGGCTCTTTGAGAATCTAGTATTCCATGACAGGTCTAACACATAGAGATCAAATATCACTTCATTAGAGACTATGTTTAGAGGGCTGTTGTGGAGCTACAATACATATCTATTGAGGAGCAGGTGGCTAACGTTATATTCACTTTAGAGACAAGTTGGGAGTGGTGAAGAACACCTTCCTCGGTAAGAGGGAGTGTTGAAAAAGTACCAAGGAAGTGTTTGTTGACCTTGTGATTGTAATGTTCCGTTTTTATAAAAAGGGAATAACTGAGGACTAATAGCACTAGGAGCAGAAAGGTACATCAATTCAGTATTATTAAGTCATCAGTGTAGTAAGAAGGCCATAAGAGTTCATATCATAAAGCATGTGGAGCATGCATGCCTTATTTTAGTGTTAAAGTCAACATGAAATTAGAATTGCATACATGCAAAAGTGAAGCGTAAACCCTAAAAGTGACATGCAAACATTAAAAGTACATGCTATTCTATTTAAGAAGGGTTATTAGACCAAAGAGACGATATATTGTTATTGTTGATTGATTTTGGAGTTTCGAGCAACAACACAGCGTGCAGCCGCGATAGTTGGGGTTGGAGACGATGTCTTCAACATGTGAGGGTTCAATAGTGAGATATCTTCCCTAGTCTCTTATTGGGATAGATCATCTAGGTTTATCCATTGCATCCATCATATACTACAATATTCGGAGATCCAACACATTTCGAAGGGTTATTAGCAGATCCACGTTTGCAGCCGGAAGTAGCAAGGAAAACATGCAAGGATTCGCTGGGACCACACAACCCAGTCTTTCCTCCGCATGTCAACTTCCTCTTTCTCAATAGGCCTATCCTACGGTATGCAGTGATTATCAGCCATCAGTTCGCTCACCTAGAGCAGCTATCAGCCAAACAGATCAGTTGGGGGCATGAGCAGCAGAACTGCTAATCAATTCGTTAGGGCACTTAGAGGCAACCAAACCTCCGCATGTGCCAGGCCATCTCTCCGGCATCAGCAGATGGACAAGCTCAAAAAGTTTCAGCCCGAACGGACCTCTCCTACAAAAACGTCACCTTCAGTCTGGAGGGTTTTTACGGTACTGCGGGGCGGTAACACCGGAGGAAAAGAGCATTATTAGACCACCCATCCGGATCCTTATGCATGCAGCTATCTCTGGAGTCATTATCAGCCAGAATATCAGTGGTAAGTGTTAATTTCTCTCTGCAAAACCCTAACCCTAATTCAGCTATATTTTAGGGCATTTTTGCATGGCGAGTTTGCATGCACAGTTATTTTGCAAATTTGTATGAGATTGAGTGTGCGAGTCAGCACTATCATAGAACATTAGAGAATATCAGTATTTGGGATATTACAGTGATGCCTTGGGGTGGACAAGGACACTTAAAAGTGGTCCCTAGTACTTTATAAGGTGAGTTTGAGTTATAAAAATTAAAATTTGACTTTATCAGTGTTACACTGCACTTGTACCCAACGCACCTTTAGATGTGCCTTAGGGAGAGAGCCATTTTTTCGACCAGGAGGGGTGTCATTAAGTAATGATGGTCATGGCTGGGCCGTTTGGTCCATCCTTTAGGAGTACTATGGCTTAATGGCACTGCTGATTGCCCTTTGTTGGGGTTTTTAACCCTGGGGTTGGTGTCTGGGGCTCCAAGGGGTTGATCACTGGGTCACATGACCCCACACCTTGTTTGCTTGCTCTGATGGCCTTTGCTTCAGTTGCGAGACATTCGTCTCCCTTGACAGCCACTTAGGACACCCTCCTGGCCCTTCTGCATACTGGTGCCTTCTCTCCTTGGTCTCCTTCCTTAGAAGACACTATTTTCCATTCCAGGACTTCTTTCTGCTTTGAGGAGGGCGTTGAGGGATTTTACAACATTCTTGGGGTTAAATGGGGTAGAACGCCCTCTTTCCAACTCACTCCAGCCTTTCGTTCAGAGTGATTCACTCATTTTAGCAGTTTTTGGCACCTAGGGGAAAAATACCCTAGGTAGCCTACCTTAAGCCTATGTTAGGCTATTTTTTTATTATTTTGTTATAATTTTAAGTTGACATGTTATAATTTCAAATTTGACATTTTAAAGGCATGTCGGCCTAGATATTTTGTAAAGTGAGTGTGAGAGGCTATTTATAAGCCTTTCCTCACTTCATTTTAAGACAAGACAAGTGGGATCAAACATTTTGTTACTTTTTTACTCTTCTTAGGGCTCTTGGAGTGATGCGCACCTCTTGAGAAGACTTCTTTTTCTGGTTTAATGGCAATCTCTTAAAGTATCTTTGGTTCTTGTACTTTGCTAAGGTGATGCTAGAATTGTTAGCTTAACACATGCACAAGGAGGTATCTACGCTCTTGTCTTGATTTCTCTTTGTTAAATGTTGATGGATGATGCTTGTTTATGGTTGATTGGTAGCCAGTAGTGCTGCATTTTGTCTAAACTAGGTCAGTTTCAGCCTTTTGTCACCATTGTATTGTGAAGGACGTCCTCTAGAAGGAGTCCTTAGAAGCTTGGGCCTTAGGTCTCTGAGTTTTGTCTTAGCTAGGCTTCTTTTAACGGGTCCTTGTGGTTGTTGGAGAAGGCGCTAGCTTGCCAAACTTTGGAAAGACCTCTCAAGAGGAAGGCTGGTCACCTTCCTTGATGCCCTAGGGTTAGGGTAAAACCTTAAAACCCTTGGCCCTATTTTTATACAATTTTCCTTCAATTTAATTGCATTTTCATGTTTATATTTGCATTTTATATGGTAGATTAGGGTAATTTTAGGTCTGCAATTTTATGTTAAAAACCCTAAATATACAAAAATTAATTTTTTTTGCACTTTCGGGCCTCCCTAAAATCTCGGACACCTTCCCTACAAATTCGCCCTGGCCTGTAAATCCTAAAATACCCTAAGGCAGAAATATAGGGAACCCTAAAAATACAAAAATTGCAAAAATCTCGAAATTTGCCCTAAAACAGTCCTAATTCTGCCCTAAAATCCCTCGCTTCCTTTTCCCTTCCCCTAGCACCGTTGCCCTTGCTCCAAAAAAGCCTTGGGCCTGCCCTTTACCATTCTCTTCACCTCACAAGCCCCTCGGTCCACTGGTTTGTGGTCTCGCCTTGCCTTTTTGAGGCAGCCCTATCTTGGGACTGCCCACAGTAATCCTTCCTAAAGAAATGTCACAGCCCTTTTAGTGCCTGTAACAGCCTTTAGTTACACCTAAACAAGGTCTTTCCTAGCCTCTTATGTGTTTTGACAGCCCTGCATTAAAACATAAAATTGGTTAGAAAGGTTAGTCTTAGTTAGTATTAAATAAAGGATTGTTTTAAACCTTTTAAGTTTTTACACTTATGTATCAGGCTTCGTTTTGATATGTTGACAATGTAAACTCTGAAATTTGTTATACAGCTGCTAATGATCACTTAAAAATTTGTTTCAAACCTTATTTGCAAGCACACTTACTGTTTTGTTATATATACTGCTGCATATATAAAGTTTGGAACCAATACCCGAGTACATGAACTACTGTCTTAATAACTGATATATTGTAGAGATCATGTCATACTCCTGTACTATGGAATAATGGACTGATGTACTTATGCTAATGCTGCTGTTCTTTTCAGACCTTATTTAAAAGCATGCCTACTGTTTGGAATTGATACATAAACACATGTTATGGGATGGTGAATGATTACTGCTGATATATCACTATACTGTTGGTTTTATACTAGTTTTGTTAATGCTGCAAGATAATGGGTTTTTGAAATGCTTACACGTGATTCACTCCTAAATGCCTTTTCCATTTCTCATTATTACTCTTATTGCTTTCACATATTGATTGTCTACTGCTTCACTCAATATCAAGCTGGTCATTGCTCATTGGGAATATAGTTGGCTAATTGGAAGCATTTGTAGTGGTGATGAATGATACTACACACTCATACGACATATGCATGAGCTAAGACTGGAAATTGGTTATTGTTGGATTCATGTCATCTACTATTTCTGCTATTCTGCTGTGCTATATTTGTGCTTGGTCATATCTTGTCACTATACAATTATTGTATGATGTATGCTCAAATTGATTGAAGTGGATCTACTAACTATTCATATTCACTCTCATAGTATATCTTCTTCACTTCTTGATTTGATTCCAATAAGGCACTGGTCACTAACAAGACATCTTTAGGTGTTTTAGTGTCCTTGTAGAGTTACATAGGGCTCTCCCCTAGGAGGTTTAGACTTCCGAAGAAGTTTGGAGATGTGGCTAAGGTGATAGTGGTCACTCTCTTTTTCATATATTTGTTGGTGACTAGCCTTGCTAGTTCATCTGGTAACATTTTGGTGCCATTGCCGAGGACCATTTCAAAATTTGAAGTGGTTCACACCCCTAGCAAGAATGACATTCGGTAAGAAAATTGAGGTAAGACTTTTTGGTATTTTGAAAATATTATTGTGAAGGACTAATCTTGTAGGTCTTACCGGGCGACTCCACAAGAACTCAACCACCATCAACTCAGGTACGCCCTTGTTTTGTTCAGTACTTTGGTGATATTTGTTGAGCTAACTTGGCAAGTCTCTCTTGGCGACTCCAATTGAATAAAAATAAAAGAAGTGCTTTATGAAGACAAGGAAACCTGATGATATGGCATTTGTTTATGAATTATGGATGGATATATTGGATTTTTGTGCATTCCGGAATATCAACACCAGTATGTAATTGAAGATGATGGGAAAACACTTTTTCCATTATTTTAGAAATATAAATATCATGCAACAACACATGTGTGGGCATTCATGCAAGACATCAGAATGAAGCTCTTCCTATTGTCTCTTTAGTCTCCACTTAGAAGACAACTTGACTGTCAGGAATTGGTATGAAGGTTTTCCTTGCAAAAGTTTTTCTTCACTCAAACAGTTGGTCGATGGATCAGTATGGATTGGGATTATGATATGGAAGAACATGTAAGAAAGACAATGATCAACCATACGTGGGAAGAGACTTTGGGAAACAACCAGAAACATGATTGTCCCAGCAAAAGAAATGAAGAGGACGTTTCATTCGAATTTAAAGACCCTGATAATCCGACAGATGCAGAAATAGAAATAGGTTTTGCTCCTCTTGATTTGTCAAACTTTCTAGGACGTTCATATGAGTTACCAGAGATATTTTGGCATGCATTCAAGGGTGACCATGATAATACTGCACACCACCTTGAATGGTTTATGACTTTGGCTTCAAAGTATGGTATTAAAGAAGAAGACATTTACATGCAATCATTTGTCCTTCACCTGGGAGGAAGGGATCTTGCTTGGTTTGTGGGCCTAGATAAAGGATCATTCATACCACCAATGCAACCATCTGAGTAAACAATTCATACATGAGATCTTACCTTTGTTTTTTAACGCAATCCATGATAATACCTCATCGATGATATGTTGAGTACGTACCAGGATCTTTATGTAGATGAGGAAAGGAAACTGAACCTTCCTAAGAACCTGGAAGACATGAAATTGGTGCCATGGAGAAGCATCGCTTTGACAAGCTTTGTTGATCCATTCTTCTATTGGACTGATGTATGGGACAACTCCATCATACATTGGCGTCCATAATTTTTTTTGCCTGAAACTGGTCATTAGATTTTGAGCTTGAAAGGCTATTCGTAAAGTCGGACCTTGCAAATATTCATATGTGAGCCATAACCTGTCCCTGTATCTACTTAAGCATTTCTTTGGGTATATGAGTACATTGCTTATCTTTGTATTGATCATGTTAGTATTCCAAATAATCTTTGAAATTTCAAAATTGTCAGCTAGATAATTGATACCTTCATGCTTCAAATGAAACGATAAACAATAAATACTATGAAACTGAGGAATGAACATCTTACCTGTCCGCATACCTGTTTGGGGAAACCACAACCCTTGAAGGGCAGACTAGGAGTGATGGAGGAGGATGCTAGCAGCCTAGGAGAGAGATTTTAGAGGGCAACCGAGGGTGTAAAGGGAAGCTTGGAACAGTCCTAATGCTGCCCTAAAATCCCTACCTGCCTTTTCCCTGCTCCCTTACTCCTTCTCCACCTCACGGCTTATTCCTAACAGCCTTAGGGCTGCTCCAAGCTTCCCTTTACACCCTCGGCTGCCCTCTAAAATCCCTCTTTTGGGCTGCTAGCATCCTCCTCCATCGCTCCCCGTCTGCCCTTCAAGGGTTGTGGTTTCCCCAAGCAACCTTTGGGCTGTCCAAAACAGGCCCGCCATACATCTAAGGCCTGTCCCAGGCTTGAACAACCTTGAAGACAACCCTTACAGTGGCTGTCTTAACCTTGAATCTATCCTCTAACCCTGCATACACGCAAACAAACACAGGTTAATATGTTACATAACTTCTGGTTTGAATTGCAATTAAAAGTGGACTGTTGACACCTTCATTTACAGATTACTATCAGACATTTTATGCTCACCTTGTGTTGGTACATTATATGCACACTTTGTTTAAAATGTCATCATTGCTTGAACTCTGAAAGTTGTGGTACTGCTGCTAGTGACTGCTTAAACCTTTGTTACAGACCTTATATGCGTAACTAGTTTGTGTTTATACTATACACTGCTGTAGGCATAGAGTGACTAGTGTGCTTGAAATACCAACAGTCTTACCAGTGTTTAATATTCGCAAGTGTTGGTTTTTTCATACTGCCGGTAACTATGTTTTATGACAGTCTTGCATATTTGGGATGAATGCTCAGCATGAATATTACTAAATGGCCATTTAAATAATAAAGGCTGATATGTTATTGGATTTACATTAATATACCTCTTTACATACTGCTGTACTGTGCTATTGCTTTATATCAGACTCTCACTTCTTTTTTATTACACACTATTGCTTTCATTCATTATTAAACTGATCACTATTCGTTGGAATGTAATTGGCTAATTAGAAACTTTGTATTTGCTATATGACTTTCCATGCTTAGTGTCTAGCCATGTTGATTTAGGACTAAAGTTGTCTACTTGCTATATCCTCTTGAATGCACAACTGAAGTGGAAGTACTAATTGCACCAGCACTATTCATATTCATACTACATTTTCTCCATTCCTAAATTGACTCCATTAAGGCACTGGTCTCTAATCCTCTTCAAAGAAGACATTGTTGGTGTTTTAGTGTCTTTACAGATTTGCTATTAAGGCTCTCCCCTAGGAGGTTCCGACTTCCAAAGTAGTTTGGGAAGAGTGGCTAAGGTGATAGCGGCCACTCTCTGACAATGGTCACTCTCTTCCTCATATGTCTGCCGATGACTAGCCCTTCTAGTTCATCCGGTAACAATGAGAATTAAAAAGGTGAGAAAGTATTTAGTGTCTCATTTATTATTTAAATGTGAGTGAATTTCATTTAATGAGAAAAGTGAACATTAATGTGGGCCCTAGATCTCATCTAGTTATGTTTATAATCATAGCCATTGATTTTGAAGAAGGTGGTTACTCAAACAAAAAGAGGGAAAAGGCATGAGAATGCATTTATTTTTGTCACCCATGAGTTTTGGAGAGCAAGAGAAAGAGAAAAGAGAGAAGTTGATTTCTTCCATGAGTGAGAGAGAAAACCCTAGCACAAATTCCAAGGTTGAGGAAGAGTAAGAGGCTGGTCACGTTTTTCAAGACAAGACCGTACAACAGTAAACCGTATAGCAGGCACAATTTACGAGGTAGGCCTGGGGCTGAGGGCCATTTTCTTGGAGAATGGAGGCGCTTGGTATGTTACCAAGTATTTGACGTAGTGTCAAATTATGCAGCCTATGGTTGAGGCACTTGGCCTGTTACCAGGAAGGCACTATAAAGCCCTAGACTGGGTCTAGGCATGTGTGACACTCTGACCCTTGATCAATGGGCTTTGTGATCTTCTCCAAGGCTTAGCTACCCTTGGTTAAGACACCCTAGTACCTAATCTCGGTGACTCACAGAGTGTGAGATAAAATCATTAGTAATTCTCTCAGTTTATGATGTACTTTGAATAATGATAAAAGACCACGTTGACCACATGTGATGACCACAGGGGCACTTGAAGAAGACTTAAGCAAAAGTAAAAAAAAAAAATACATGAAGACCCTTAGTACCACTAAGGTGTAAAAGTGAAAGTGCAAAATGACCTTTAGCACCACTAAAAGCAAAAGTCAAAATTAGAAAAGAATAAAATATTATTATTTTGAGATTTCTAATTTTGGTCCACTTACAGGTGACTAAAAGGATATAAAAGAAGATCATTCCATTTCATTATCATAGACATATACTTGCTCTCACAGATACAACTGCTCATCAGCTGATCTTATAGTTTTGAAGAAGAAGGTTCTTGTGATTGTGCCCTAGCATGGATGAGTCTAGCTAGGGCATTATCATCCATTTAAAGACAAACCCTAAGCTAGGGTTTCTTATCAGTGTTGCGGCACCTAGGGTTTTACCCTATCTTCTCTTCTTCTCACAGCTCACTCAACCACTCACACGGGCAACTGCAATTATTACCTCGGACATGCAGTGATTTCTCTTGGTAGCATTCTTTTCTCCCACGGCAGCCCCATCTCTCTCTCGGGCAAGGCTTCGGTTGTTTATTAGACATTCGGGCAGGCCCTAACAATGCTTGGGCTGCCCCTTACTACCCACGACCACCCACAGGAAACCCTAGCAGGGATCCGGGCAGCCTGCTAGGGGTCTCTGGGCACCCAAGCAAGCCCTCAAGGGCTCCAGGCAGCTTGCTAGGGGTCTTCGGGCACCCAAGCAAGCCCTTAAGGGCTCTGGGCAGCTTGCTAGGGTTCTCTGGGCAGGCCTGAATATACCTCGGCCAGCAGACAGAGGTTTGCTAACCTCCAGCAGCAGCAGCAGAGGGCTCGGCCCTAGGCCCGGGCTGCCCAAACAGAACCTGGGCAGGCTGATAAGCCCTTCGAGCAGGTAGATCTGCCATCTGGGCAGAACAACAGACACGGGTTGAGGCAGAAAACATCCAGGCAGGGATAGGAGAGATCCGGGCAGGGGCAGGAGAAATTCCGGGCAGGTCTTATCAGATTTTGGGCATGCCTTATCAGTTCGGGAGGTCTTCTTCGGGTAGGCTTTGATCAAATCCAGGCAGATCTAGATATCTGAACAACTAGGGCTTGAAACCTTAGTTTGATTTTGTTGTGGAAAATTTTGATCTTCTCTGAAATTGTGGTTTAACCCTATAGGGGTTTGTGAAACTTTTTGAAGAATTTTCAGTCATCTCATTTATGAGATGATTTTTTTTGTCTTTTAAATGTTTCCTTGGTGAAAAATATTGTGTTCAATGTGTTGATGTGACTGATGTTGTTTACTGCACTTATCATTTGTTTATGTTAGTTTGCAATTTTTTTAAAGTATTCATTCTAATGCTAAAATTCAACAAGTTTGGGGGGATAGGTGTTCATGCCCCTCAAGACCACCTGTTTTCCATCTTGTCCCTGGAATTCCATCTCCATTGCCCTATAATCTGTAGTATATTTCCCTATAGAATAAAACCATTGAACCCCTAATACTACATTTGTATTTGCTACATTTACCACATAAAACGAGTCGATCATATTGTAGTTCCCCAGTGTAACATTTAGTTTGGGGATCCAGTGGTTGCATTCCATGCTGTTATTTCTTGATACCGCTACTGTGAATCCTTCAAATTTCTCTTTATGAATACCCTGCCTAGCCATCCATGCTGCATCTATGAAATTGTGGGTTGCCCCCCCATTAATTAACACACCTACCTTATGGCCCTGTACTACTCCCCTGACTCTAAGAGTATGAAACCTGGGTACTCCAGATAAAGTAGCAATAACTACACCTGGTGATTCTCCCTGAAGTGACTCCTCCTTTGCTGTTCTCAATTCCTCGACCGTCTCTTGTTCCGATTCATCCTCTTCACTATCTGAATAGACTTCTATATAATGGGCTTTTTCTTTCCCTGCACACCTATGACCTGGAATCCATGGTTCCTGACAAGTGAAGCACAATTTCTTTCTCTAAAGTTCCTTCCTAGTGTCGTCATCCACCTAAATTTTTTTTGGCCATTCCTGCTGGAAGGGTTTCTTGTCCTTGTCTTTTATTAGGAAATTTGTCTTAACCGGAAACTTGCTCTTGAGAACCGAATCTTGTAGATCTCGGGTCCTATTGATCGCATCCTGTAGAGTGGATGGTTTGTAGGCTTTCACCCACCCATGTAAAGGTTCTATCAAAGCTTCTGTAAATAACATAACCAATCTGCTCTCGGATATATCCATCACCATAACTGCTACTCTCTGAAACTCTGATATAAAGGTCTCGGCATTGCTCGTCTATTTGAGTTGTGCTAACTTTCTGAAATGTATCTTTGGGTCCCTTTAATCAAACCGCTCCATGAGCCTCTGTGTGAAATCACTGAATGAATTGATGTTGTCACCCAGCGTCATCAGCCCATGGTACCACCACTCATGAGCCTCTCCGTTCAGATGTAAGGTAGCCAATTTAATGGCGTCTATCTCAGTCATAGGGTTTAGTTGGAAATAAGTATCCAAAATTTGGACCCATATTCTTGTCGAACACCTGCAAGATCCCTCAAAATTAGGAATGGTAAACTTGCCTATAGTTTTCTGTAATTCATAGTTTTGGGAAAACCCTTTGTTAAAATTCCTAGGCTGGTTCTTGCTTTTCATATTGTAGAAGTCTGAGAATGACATAGTTGAATGGAACTCATCTCCCAAATCCATGTATTCCTGTAGATAAGCCCCAAATGGTTCACTAGGTTCTGTTGGCATGACTGGTCCTGCAATGGCATTTTCCAAAAAGTGAGGCATAGTAGTTCTAGAAGGTTTATTGTATATGTGAGGAGTGTTCTGCATATTAGTGTACGCATGTTTCTCGCTGCTACTGGTGGATCCTCTATCTCATGGTGAAATCGGTAGACTGTTTTGAGCCTGTTCTGGCTTAAGAGCCAACCTATTTATAGCATGCAACACTTCTTTTTGCCCTTTAGCTAGGTCATTTAATGCACTAACTAAGCTATGAAATGCCAACTTGTCTTCCTCTTCCCCTGTTCCCTTTCCTCTATTAGAGTGTATTCCTGTTGAGTCCATGTCTGAGTCTGTATCTTCTAACTTAATATCTTCAAATTCCAAATCCTCTGTGTACCTGCCCTTCCTCCTTCTATAAGTCACAAAGGTAGTTTCTTCTGGATTCATTTACTGTTCATGTTCAAGCCCATAGCTGGTAAGGAACATGCTCTGATACCACTGTAATATCCCAACTGATATTCTATTGTGTTTGATAGTATGTTTGAACTTTGTGGGTTCTGTGCTTTACATGTGCTAGAAAGATAATACAAATTTGCATGCAAAACAGTGCCGTGCCAAAAGGCCCTTAAATATAGTTGATCTGGAGAAATAATAAGAGATAAACTTTTAGGGAGAGAAGGTACACATACCAAGGATAATAATGCCGAAAATCCTTCAGTATATAGGCGACATGCAAGCCATGCAAGAATGATAAAGAGGCAATTGTGCTACCCTCCAGAAAATGACGCCCAAGCTGAGGAAAACGGCCAATCCAGTGCTATCCTTCACGTTTTTGAGGCACCGAGTGTCTGTTGTTGCCGAAACTTTCTAGGAATGATGGTATATCCCTGGAGAGATAAGGAGACACATGCAGAAGTTTGGACTCCTCTAGGTACCCTAGCGAATTGATCTGCTCATAAATGGGTGACCCCTCTTCTTCCTTGTTTTTGCTGATAAATCCTTCGGATGTGCCAGGAATGGACGGATGATCACCCAATATAGGGGTGTGGTCCTGCTGAGAAGAATAGTGATGACCTGCGGAAGAAACTCAAAGGTTTTGATCCCCAACGAATTGTTCAAGGATTTCCAGCTGCTCCCTAGCAGCAAAATGTGAATCTGCAATAAACTCTCTCTTTGTCTGCTGGATTGTTGAATAAAAAATGAAGATGATGAATAGCAGATGATAGATCTGGATGATCTATCCAGAAGTGATTAGGGCAGATAGATTTCACTGCCGAAACCACTTGCTAGCTGAAGACCTTCGTTTCCAACCCCAACTTGCTGTCGTGGCTCCTGTTGCTGTCGTTCTAGAAACCAAACTCAATAATAATAATCATGGATATCCTTTTGGTTCAATTACCCTTCTTATATAGCTTTAGCATGTACTTATAGGGTTTGCACTTTACTTTTTGCATGCATGCAATTCTAATTGCTCATTGACCTTAAGCCTGAAGAAATAAGGCTTTCTTTACCATACTGATGACTTAATAATACTTAATGACTGCCTTGATCTGCTCTTGGTATTACATGTCCTCAGTCAATTCCCTATTCTTGTAATACCTGCTCGAACCTATGGGAATTAAATAGGTTAGCGCATGTTTTTGATGCTTATGTAGAAGAGGACATTACAACTTGACTCCTCCGTCTAGGCCAACTCTTATCGAAGCCAAGGGAGATGGTCCCTAATAAAAGAAAACTAAGGCTTTTATACTAAAATGAAAAGCAACTATTATAGGAGTTAAGATGAAATGATTACTGAAACAAAGACTTTTGCAAATAATTTAGATCAACATGTAAATTTAAAGAAACATTCACGATATTGTAGATTGATATTAATAAGAAAATTGTAGATTGTGGACCAGTGTGGAGAAGTGAAAATTCTTGCTGTTGTGTTGGGAAAGTTTTGCAATTGTCTCATTGTCAGTTTTAATTATTAATGAGTGGATTAAGGTGTGGGTTTACTCTTGGTTTGGCCCACTAAGACTCACCTTCTAAAACTGAGCGCTAAAGCAGCTTTACTAAGTGTCCAACGAGGTGAGGCATAACCTGCTAGGAGGAGCCTCCTAACTCTGTGGTATTCACTCTTTGTGACCTACCGAGTTCTTAAAGATTAGTTTAATGTGGATTGTCCTATTAAAACTAGCCACTTAAATCCCCTCCTCGGTTGTCCCACTGTTGTAGCTAGAGGCCTGTAGTGTTCACAAGAGCATACGGGAGACCAAGCCAATGCTCATTACCTTTAAATAGAAATGAAATAAAGTAAATGTAACTAATTACGTGAAGTGAGTGCTCATGCTGCAAAAAATAAAATTATGTCTTGAGTGAGTTTGTGGTCCGACGTTGAATTGGAACCAATAAACGGTTAATTTTAACTTAGATTAAACTAATTAAAGCAAAAACGAGAAAAAAGGTTAGAAAAAAATTCACGCAACGAAAATGATGCGGATCCCTAAACTAATTAAAGCAAAAAAGAGAAAAATGTTAGAAAAAAATTCACGCAACGAAAATGACGCGAATCCTCGAAAAAGGTTAGAAAAAAATTCACGCAACGAAAATGACGTGAATCCCTGGGGATTTGCGTCATTTTCGTTGCGTGAATTTTTTTCTAACCTTTTTCTCTTTTTTGCTTTAATTGAGAAGAGGGGACGAGAGAGAGAGAGAGAGAGAGAGAGAGAGAGAGAGAGAGAGAGAGGCCGAAACCATCTGAACCAAGATCTGTACAATCCGTATAGATCCGTACGACTGATGCAGGGCTTATTTACTGAAGTCAATTTCCCTGGGGCTGATTTCTCTTTCAGTGGGCCAATTTTCTCCTGGAGCTGATTTTGTCATAGAGGCCAATTTGCTTGCGGGGTTGAGTTACGAGTTCCATGTTTGTAAAATTTCTGAATTTCCCTTGTGAGCGAGGATTAATAAAGAAACATTGAATGCTGTTTTTTTCCCATTGGTGTTTCTAGAGTAAACACTTGTGTCAAATGTGATTGATTTCTTGGTTTTGTTCCGTTGCATTATTGGTTAAAAATATTAGTGAATTTTATTTTTATAATTTCAGCAATAATGCTACAGCTGTAATTTATTTCTAGGTATACAATTTATTGAGAACATAAATCAGATCTAGTATTTAGAAATTAACAATAGAGACCTACCACTTTTTTGTAGATTTTTTCCAGCACTTTCCCAACCTGGTTTTCAACTCCGTTTTAACACATTGTTTAATGCCCAACCCAATTTGATTACTACTGCAAATTAGATTTTTTTCCTCATAAACAACACAGGACTAAAACACAATAAAAGCTTCTACATCATTTTCACTAACAACAAATAAACCACATTCAAAGATAAATTTCAGACAGTATTTTTGGTCAAATGAACCAGGAAAAACCCCAACCTCCGGGGAAAACTTGTGAGAGAGAAATTTTTATTTCAGGAAAAATTTATAGCAATGGACAATTTTTTTTAAGACCAACTTATCTCAACCCGATGAAAAATATTTTGCCTCGTTTTCTGTGCCAAACAGAAAAATGCAAACTCGGAATTTTTTGTTTTCTGCCTCGATTTCTGTGCAGACTGTACGAACCTCGAAATAGGTGCTTGCAAATTGCCTCGGGATTTGTGCCCAGTTTTTTTTCTCAAAAATTGTGCCCAGATTTTTTCTCGAAAATCATGCTCATAAATATGCATCGAAAATCGTGCTGTACTTTATGCCTCGAGATCCGTACTGTTGTACAAAACTCGTACGTTATAGATTGTACGGACCAACAATAAATGCTGCTGTATGTTGCCTTGATTTCTGTGCCCTCTTGTTGTACCTTCTCTCCTCGAAATGCGTGCCAAGAGAAAATTGCTGCTATTTTCCTCCTCTTTCTCAGAAATGGCTCTCTCTTCTCTCTCAAATGCAAAAGTGCCTCTTCACTTGGAAACTTTCATTTTTGGTGAAAAAATTAGGGTGAATGAAAAGCCATCTAATCCTAGGGCTTAGATTTGTCTAGATGAGTGGTTATGATTAAAATCGTTTTCTCCACAAAATAATTAATTTCACTCACTTTTTAAATATTTCACTTAACTGCACTTTTTTCCTAAAGTGCATTTAATGCTCATCTCAAGTCATTAATATAAAGTCCAAGTGAGTCAAACCCCTTTTCCTAGTGACTTAGGCAAAAGTCACTTAGGGGAACAATTCTTAGGTAAATTTCAACACACCCTCTTACCAAGAAAGTTGTTCTTCACCACACCTAACTTGTCTTTGAAATGAATAAACTTTCCTCTTCCAAGAGACTTTGTCAGGATTTCTGTAGCTTGCTCATCAATGGAAATGTACTACAATGTCACTGCTCCTCTTTGAACATAATCATGAATGAAATGATACCTAATCTAAATATGCTTTGACCTGTCGTGAAATATAGGATTCTCAGAGAGTTGGATGCAACTTTGATTGTCATAGTAAATCAACGTAGGCCTCAGCTCCTGATCAAATAAATCAAACAATAGCTTGCGAAGCCACAGTGCCTTGCAACTGGCCTGACTGGCTGCCATGTACTCAGCCTCTGCAGAATTCAAAGCAACAAACTTTTGCTTCCGACTGAACCACGACATTGCTGCCGAGCCCAAACTGAGACAACATCCGGAAGTGCTCTTCTGGTCTGCCACACTGCCTGCCCAATCTGAATCTGTGAAGCCAATCAACTTGATCCTATCCGATCTCTTGTAGTCTAGACCACACTCCACTGTCCCTGGAAGGTATCTCAACACATGTTTTGTGGCTACCCAGTGCACCCTCCTAGGCTCAACCATGAACTGACTGAGAGTGTTCACTGCAAAACACAAATCTGGCATGGAGTTAACCAGATACATCAAAGAACCAATGAGCTAACGATATAGTGTAGGATCCACCAACTCTCCCTCAGAAGCATGAAGCTTCTTCCAGTTGGTGACCATCGGTGTAATCATCGGCTTGCAATCCTCCTTCCGAAATCTCCTCAGAATATCAACTGCATACTTTCCCTGTCCTAGGAAATATGTCTAGTCTCCTGCCAAACCTCCAATCCCAAAAAATAGTGCATCAACCCAATTTCCCTCATCTCGTACTCTAAAGCAAGATCTTTCTTGCAAGCTGCAATAGGTCTCTCTCCTCCTGTGATAAATAAGTCATCCACATACAATAGAGGAATGAGCGGATCATCTCCAACCATGATGAAATAGAGATTCGGATTTGCCTCACTCTTCTGAAAACCCATCTGGTGCAAGTAAGAGTTAATCTTGGAGTATCAAGCTCTAGGAGCTTGCTTCAACCCATGCAAGGATTTCTTCAGCCTGCACACATGAGACTCTCTCCCATGAATTTCAAAGCCCTGAGGCTGCTCAACATAAACCTCCTCTTGTATGATTCCATTGAGAAATGCGGTCTTCACATCCATCTGATGGATCTTCCAACCCATTTCCGTAGCAATGGAAATCAACGCCCTGATAGAAGTATAACGAGCAACTGGTGCAACGGTCTCATCATAATAAACTCCCTCAACCTGTGAGAACCCTCGCACGACAAATTGAGCCTTGTACTTCTCCACACTGCCATCTGCAACATGTTTTAGCTTGTAAAGCCAACGAGAAGTCACCACCGACTTCCCCTCAGCTCTCAGAATGATCTCCCAAACATCGTTCTTCATGATGGAATGGTACTCTTCCATCACGACATCTCTCCAAACATGATGCTGGGAGGCCTTTTCAAAAGTATAAGGCTCTGAATCACGAAGGCTAGCCACTAATGCCATACCCAATCTGTTTGGCATCTGAATAGCCCTCACTATCTCCCTGGGCGTCCCAAACTCCTTTGCTTCCTTCAAGGTCTCCCGAAGCCACTTAGGCTTCTTCTTCCCTGAAGACTGCTCCCACACTGGTCTTTCCTCATCTGATGAAACTACCAGAGGTAGAAACCCCAGTAACTTGTGAACTAGAAGCTGGTGTACCAACAACTAGTGAACCCTGTGATCCTAAAGCTCTGTATGGTGATCCTGTAACCTGAGACCCAAAACCTGTCCCTGAAGATCTTGCTGGCTAAACCACTGAAATTGGAGAACTTGTGCCTACACTGTGTGGTCCAGTAACCCCAGAAACCTGTGAACCTGTTTGCTGCACTGAAAGTACCTGTGAAACTACCTGAGGTGTGGGAACCTGCTGCTCTTCCTGCTCTAACTCTCTAGACTTCCTGAAGGCCCTCTCCTCCTCAAATCTCACTTCCCTCCTCACAACAACCTTCCTCTGAGAAGGAAGATAAATGCAGAAGGCCTTCAAAGTCTCATCATACCCCACAAAGATGCCTCTCTCTGTTGTGGGCTCAAACTTTGTCCTCTTCTCAGAAGGGACATGTGAATAAGTTAGGCAATTAAATATCTTAAAATGACACACCTCAGGCTTCTTGCCTGTGAAACTCTCCTCAGGTGTCTTGCTCCCCACGACACGATGGGGACTCCTGTTCTGAAGATAAACAACTGCATTGCATGCCTCTGCCCAAAGGAAGAAAGGAACTGACTGATCATGTAACATAGCTCTAGCTGCTCCAACAATAGATATGTTCTTCCTTCCTGCCACTCTATTCTGCTAAGGAGTGTATGGAACTGTCAACTGCCTCCGAATGCCCTCCTGTTTGCAATACCCATCGAACTCCTTGGAGGTATACTCACCCCTGTTATCCGATCTGAGAGCCCGTATCTTCCTCCCTGTCTGGTTCTCCACAAGAGCTTTGAACTCTTGGAACCTCTACAAGACCTCCTTAGATTTCTTGCTCTTCAGGAAGTAGATCCAGGTCCTCCTAGAATGGTCATCGATGAATGTCACATAATACTCGAACCCTCTCAGAGAAACAACTGACATAGGTCTACACAAGTCGGAATGTATCAAGTCAAGAACCCAGCTGACCTGCCATCACTGCTCACAAAAGCAGTGTTGGTGTACTTTCCCAAAGCACACCCTCTGCATACCTCATTGTGCTCCATGCTGAACTCTGGCAAACTTGTAACCATATACCTCAACATACGCAAAGCTGGATGACGCAGATGAACCATCCTCCTATGCCACAACTCACAAAGCTCACTGCTGCTGCTATGTGCCAAAGCATGCTAGGGCTGAAATGAGAGCTTGAACAGTTTCCCACGTCTGACTCCAATGGTGTATGAAGTAGATGGTCCTGCAGTCTTGGGAAACAAACGCACATGGCCATCCAGGAAGGACACCCCAAGACCCCTATCCTCAATCATGGAAACTGAGATCAAGTTCTTCAGCCCAGGTACATATAGTACATCTCTCAAAATCATGGGACTCATGGACTCCCTCTGAAAGGTAACGGTCACACGCCCAACTGCTTTGACAACTGTGTCATCCCTTAACACTACCTCCACATCAATCTCTAACTGTGAAAGCTCGGAGAACATCTCTCGAGCACTTGTCATGTGGCTCGAGGCTCCAATATCAATATACCACGTGCTGGTGGTGGATGCACTCAAGGAATGGCCTGTCAACAAGGAATACTCCCTCTCACTATCAACATCTGCACTGGTGATGATGGATGCTCTCTCTCTATCAACATGTCTAGTTCAGAGAGAAAAGTCTCTCAAATCTCGCTGTAAAATCCTCAACCTCTGTAGAAGCTACTGTCTGCTTCTTCTTCTGTGGACACTGCCCAGCATAGTGCCCAAACTTCTGACAAGCGAAGCACTTCACAGTGCTCAAATCCTTCTTCTGCCCCTCTTGCTGCTTGGCCCCACCTTTCTTGGGACCCTTCTTGAACTTCTTCTTCCCCTTTGCAGTCAATGCCACATTCTCCTCATTTCTCCCTACTAGTAGAAGCGCTGCCCTGCACAATACCCCTCCGAGTCTCCTAAACAAAATCATCACAAATCTTGTCCCATGTAGGTATGTTCTCCCTAGCCACTAGAGCCTCCACAAACACAGCCCAAGGCTTTGAAACCCCATTCATAGCTGTCTGCGCTAGCTCTGCATTAGGAACAACCTCCCCCACTGCTGCAAGCTCCTCTCTCACCTGAGAGATCCTAGTAAGGTAAGATATCACAACCTCCCCTTTTGGCCATCTTGATACTTTTCAACTTCTCCCTCAAAACCATCTTTCTATTCTCGTTTGAGTTTTGAAACAAGCTGTTCTAAGCATCCCACATCTGATATGCACGAGTCTTACTCGAGATGTGTGGAATCACATGGTCTTTCATTGCATCTAGGATTATTTTTCTAGCTTTTATGTCTTTCTTGTTGAAGGTAGAAAGTGCTGCTGCATCGGCGGAAGGGGGAATAACAATAGGAACTGCTGTAGTGTTATGAACCACCTCATCCCACAACTCATTCTCCTCCAATATCAACACTAGCCTAGCTTCCATGGGACAAAATTCCCAGCCCCATCAAGCCTATCCTCCAATCTAAGACCTGTAGCCATTCTCTATGCAAAGTTCAAGTTTCAACAAGGTGCTGCCCACTGACAAAAGAAATCACATAAGTCTGAAATTTTTCACTGTGTATAAATCTGCCCTCTCTTTAACAAAGCTCTGATACCATGTAGAAATTTTCAGCACTTTCCCATCCCGGTTTTCAACTCCGTTTTAACACATTGTTTAATGTCCAACCCAATTTGATTACTGCTGCAAATTAGATTTTTTTCCTCATAAACAACATAGGACTGAAACACAAAAAAAAATTCTACAACATTTTCACTAACAACAAATAAACCACATTCAAACATAAATTTCAGACGCAGTATTTTTGGTCAAATGACCCAAGAAAAACCCCAACCTCTGTGGAAAACCTGTGAGAGAGAAATTTTATTTTCAGGAAAAATTTACAGCAATGGACAAATTTTTTTTTCAGACCAACTTATCTCAATCGGATGAAAATTTTTTCTACCTCATTTTCCATGCCAAACAAAAAAATGCAAACTCAGAAATTTTCCTGTTTTTTGCCTCGATTACCGTGCCGCTGTACGAACATATCATACAAACCTCAAAATCTGTGCCTGCAAACTGCCTCGGGATTCATGCCTAGGAATTGTTTTCTCGAAAATCGTGCTGTACTTTCTGCCTCGGGATCCATACTGTTGTACGAAATCCATACCGTACAGATTGTAAGGGCCAGCAATAAATGCTGCTGTACCTTGCCTTGATTTTTGTGCCCTCTTGCTGTACCTTCTCTCCACGAAATGCATGCCAAGAGAAAATTGCTGTTGCTGCTATTTTCCTCTTTCTCAAAAATGGCTCTCTCTTCTCTCTCAAATGCAAAAGTGCCTCCACTTAGAAAATTTATTTTTTGGTGGAAAAATTGGGGTGAATGAAAAGCCATCTAATCCTATGGCTCATATTTGTCTAGATGAGTGGTTGTGATTAAAATCACCCCCCTTGGCGATATATCGCCACTAAAAAATCGCGATATTTTCGACATTTTGAATATATCGCGATATATTGGGAATATATCGAGATATTTTGGAAACTATCGCCCCGCTAAAAAAAATTGCATGAAATTTGAAAAAAAAATTTGCATGAAATTTGAAAACCAAATTCATGGGTTAAGTTTTTGGCAGTGTGATTAAACTTAAATATATTAAATTCTTAAAGTAATAAATGGTAGTATTAAATTCTTAAAGTAAAAGTGACATTCTCCTTTACTTTCATTTTCTATCCTTTTACTTAAATAATTAACATTGCCATTAATTGTATTAGGATGTTTGAGAGTGGTTCCAACCTCATCGAACTTCATATGCAAAAAGTAGAATTTTAGATCCCATTTAGAATTCAAGAGACTTAATAGTTTTCAGGGTTTCAAGATTTCAACAATTCCACTGGATTTGATCAAGTATGAGGGTATGGGATTGGCATTTAATCAAGCACATCAACCCATCTCTGTACGTTGATGTTGGTGGCATTGACTATTGAAATCTTTTATCATGACCTTAATAAAAATGTACCCTTCACTCATTAAACATGGGAAGTTTCATCAAAATTGTAGAGTAGTTAGACCTTCCACCATAGCTTAAGTAGTTGGAACTTCCAATTTGATGCCTAACTCATCCAAAGCATCTATAGGACCCCCTACTGCTTCCAGAGGAAGAGTGGTGCTCCTTGCCTATAAAAGGGGTAGAGGGGATTGATGATTCCTACTATTTATTATTGTATTATGTAGTATCTAGATGCCTCATGAGTCATGATGATTAATTTCTTGAGAGACATTTATTTTGATCATGTGATGTGATTTTCTATCATTCCATCAAGAACATATTTCAATATTTTCAGTTTATAACTTTATAGTCGATATGTGATCATGATCCACCATTTGACATCTTATGCATCTTATATATTAGTTGTATTTTCATATTTATGTAGCAATGTGTTTATTTGATGTTGTTGTTGCTTTAGATGTTAAAAAAATTGAAAAAATGGTTATTTTTGTATTTTTTTGATGCTTTGCGACATTTGCCGATATTTTCTGATATTTTCGCCGTTGCTGTCGATAAGTTACATTCCGGATCCTCGGCGATATATTCGCCGACACGATATATGTAACTATGATTAAAATCACTTTTCTTTACAAAATAATTAATTTCACTCACTTTTTAAATATTTCACTTAAAGTACACTTTTTCCCTAAAGTGCAATTAATGCTCATCTCAAGTCATTAATATAAAGTCCAAGTGAGTCAAACCCCTTTTCCTTGTAACTTAGGCAAAAGTCACTTGGGGGAACAATTCCTAGGTAAATTTCAACATTTTTTATAGAGGAGGCTGGGGTTGTACTTTGGAAATAACCCAACCCTAAGCGCTTAGGTTAGAGTGCCCAATTTGCATGCATACATGCATGCACTGGCCTCCTAGAGAACTTTGCCTACATTGGAGAAGGCTACACATGCACCTCGCCTTCACCCTCTCCTTGGTATTAGTGCCCTATCTCTCTAATTCTGGAAAGGTGAAACTGAACTAGAACTAGAAAATGGATCTTGCTAAATTGGGGACAGTAGTAAACCGAACCTAACTGAAGGTGGCAGATGCATGACTTTAGCATGCATGTGCTCTCTACCAAACAGTATTATATAACTGTCTGCTGTGCCCTTGTTAAACCTGTTCATTACTGCTGTAAGGAGATGCTGAAAGTGCCCTCTCTGCATTAATACCTGCAACTGTACTTCTGCTGTAATTAAGGTTGCTGTACAGAATCTCTGTTGGAGTATCTGCCACCGTTCCTTCACTGAATGCTCCCAGATCCTCTTTACTCGCTGCAGCCATTAATGGTGCTCTGGCGGACACTTTCCGAGGTACCGAAAATCCAACATATTTGCTACATTTAGTATTTTTCTAGTTATTTCTGTAAATTGGATCTTAACAATTGGTATCAGAGTTGGGCCCACATCAGTAATTAATTAGAATTAGTATGTATAGGAGATTATTATAGTTGTTCACAGACAAAGTAGTATATAATGTTTTCATATTGTTACCTTATGGATTATTGGGATATATTCTCCTATTTCTCTGGAGTTTCTGTGTAATAACTATTTCACTTGGTAGCTGTGCTCCCCATCTATATTTGGTGTATTCAGTCTTTATTGTGATGTATTGGGTGATTTAGATCATAATATCTCTCACCTATTGAACCATTTTACTAATCTTAGGCAATAAAGCTCAACTGTTTTTAAAACCAATTTATATGAGTTCTTGGCTTGAAGCCTGAATTGTAGTCAAATATTTGAAATCTAAACAAAATTCCCAATACATCAGGATTGTTGGTTGAAATGCTTATATTTGAATTTGAGAGTAGTAGTCAAATGGAGTCCTTTCTTTCATGTCATGAAAATCAGCGCATGTCTCTGAATTGCATCAAATGCTTTCATCATTTAGATCCCTCTTTCAGGTTTGCTAGATTGTTTCCGTCTTTCTCTAAATATCGAACTACATGTGTTGCAGGTGGATGAAATTGTTAATTTGAGTTCCCCTCTTAGGGAGAGGTACAAGGAAACACCTGCTGGATGTAAAAGATGCCTTAAGTTATCCATGACAGATGGGGTTCAGCGAATTTTTGGTATTGAATACAGACCAATCAAGGATCTTATGGTTCTTTCACCATCAGGCCTGAAGGTAAGTAATCAACATACTATGCTGTTTCCACAAGGAAAGATGTGAAAGAGCTTCCCTTGATACTGTAGGAAAACATGTGACTTATAAAAGATTACTGTAGATGTTTCTAATTATTCACTCTGAAATGCTATCTAAATAGGATAAGCCGGGTGTTGGCATATTTAATTTATGGAACTTCAAAAGATGGAAACTGGAATTATTTTTCATAGAACTATCATACACTTTGAAATGCTATTGAAAGATGAGTGTTGGCATATTTCATTTTATGGATCTTCAAAAGATGGATGGTGGAATTGTTTTTCATACAACTATTGTATATGTAGGTATAATGATTGATTGCAAGTTGGGTTGATTTGGTATTTGTACAATCATTGTACCTTCTTTCTCCTCAGGATTATGTGCTTTTTGGTTCCTGATTTTTCTAGTTTTGCAATTGAAGCTTTTTTAATTTTTTTTGCAAACATCTGAAATAATTCTTGGGCTCTTGGATGAGTATATGTCATTCCAGTTGCAATTCTGACATATTTATGATCTGAAACAATGCTTCTACTTTCCGTGAAAAGATTAATGTATGTGAAAGATGAGTGCTAAGATTTTCCACTTTCTGATTACAATGTTGCAATTTGACCTCTTGCAGTCCCAGACTCCTAGCCCTTACTGTTTCACTTTGAGATAGCTCCATGTAATGAACTAAATGGTTCATTAAGTGACTACAATTGGACAATGTGATCTCCTTTTATAGTACTTAAGAGATGTGTCATGGTGAAAGGTGACGACCTTTAAGGTTACTAATTAATAATAATATTGAATAATAATTATATAACTAGGTTCATTACATGTCGCTGCATATCGAGATGCTTTGTTCTCAATGTGGATGAAGAAATGAGACAAATATTTTTGAAATTTTAAACAAGATTGTGACATTGTAGAAGGACAATTCCATCTTAGGTTGATTTTTTCTAGCACCGTCTAATGATAGGGCTCTTAAATGGAACAAGTATGTCTTCGATTTTCACTTCAAGTTGTATTGAAACTCTAAATCTTCAGAATGTAAAATAGTGTTGGCTTCAGTTAGAGAAATGTTGATGCTTATGAGTTGACTAGTTCATTGTGGTGTTTTTTGTGATTAGGATGATGATATAGTACTTTTTTGACTTGCTTTTCTTGATCTTGACTTTAAATTGAATATTTAAATCTTCATCATATACGCGTGTTGTTTTTTGGCTCTATAATATTTCATCAGTAGAGACACGAGTTTTTAACTTAGATGGAGTTCACACTCCAACTTTTGGAATTGATATTTCCTTTCACTTTAATCTTTTCACTTTAAAATGTAAGGTTTGACTTTGATTTCTTAGACAACTAATTTTCTTATCTTTGTTTGATAAAATTTTGTTGATATTTCTGTTGAATTTTTAGGGTTAGAGGAGTTTTTAACATAAGTAATAAACTTTAATGCATAAACATAACTCATAATTATACAATCAGATACAGAATAGTACTGCTCTAATAAATTTAAACTGTAATAAAACAAACATAATTTTCATCTCTTTCAACTTAACGCTCCATTGGTCACTGCGTTAAAGTTGGTCATCGGTATTCATCAAATGCCATGTACAATAACGACAATAATAAATAATGCATAGGAGATATCAGCAATAAAGAATCATAACCATTTTTTGAATCAGCCTTATACTCATATACTTTAGGTTTGATCTTGTCACCGAAGGGACAAGTCAATCTGGGTAAACAAATGATGTACCTTGAGAGAGAGAGAGGGTTAAAGCAGAAGGATACAGACCTCAGAATCTTAGTCAACAAGAAGGGACGCTTTAATCAAATACTCAGACTTTAGCAGCACAAACATACTGGTCAAACTTAGCAAAGAAGAGGCACTTGATTAAGCTGGCTGAGTATAGTCACGGTCACACTGCAAGTGACACAGCCACATTGATGAGGGATGCACAGTCACACGTTGAGCAGTGACACACAGTCACTCTGAGCAATGACACACAATCATGGTGTACAAGAAACAAGGTCATGCTGGCAGGGACGCTAAAGATGATCCTGAACAGACACTGTCATGTTGAATGCGAACAAGCCAATACATTGGACAATGATACAGTCATGCTGAGTTGTGACACACCAACTCGCATTCATGCTGAGCCATGTGTAATGTCCTCTTTTGCTTAGGCATTGAGGACCGACCCGCTAACCTATGTGATTCCTGTAGGTTCGAGCGGGTACTGACGGTCAGGGAATCAATTGAAGACTGATGCCATATACAGAAGATCTAGGTCATCAATATTATATCATCATTGGGTAGAAGAGGGCCACCAGAGCCAAAGGCCACCTGCATGCATGACATCTGAGCATTATTTTATGATGCATGCACTCGATTGAGTCTCCATGCGCATGCATGCAAGTCAACTACAAATTAGAAGTTAAAGTGACCTAATTAGGTCAAAAGTTAAGTTATTCGCAGTTGAAAGTTATAAAAGAAAGATAAAGTGAATGGAGAAGACACTTATGATTATTATTGATCTGGAGCTTCTTGAGTAGCAGCACAGCGTGCGACCACAACAGTTGGGGTTGAAGACGACGTCTTTAGCTAACGAGGTTTCGGTAGTGCAATATCTGCCCTAGTCTCATTCAGGGTAGACCATCCAGGTTCACCATCCGCTCTTCAACTTATTCATCCAGTTACAGCTATCCAGTACCTGTTAGAAGATTGTTTGCAGGGACACGTGTGCAGCCGTAGGGGGCTTTTTAGTTGGAAATCCCCAAAGCATTCGTTGGGTCCTCAGATCTCCGTTTATCTTTGGAATAGTGGCACCATTCTCATCATCAGTATCATCCTTCAGTCACCATTCTCATCATCAGTATACCATTCTCATCATCGGTATCATCCTTCAGTACTAGGTGATTATCAGCTTCCAGTTTGCTCACCCGGAGCAGTTCTCATCAGTTTTGTGGAGCTGGGGGCGTGAGCAGCTAAACCTTCAACTCAATTCGCTAGCCTGCTTAGTGAGCTCAGAACTTCTGCATGCTTCAGGCAATCTCTCCGGCACGGGAAGACTACCACTCCTGCAAATTCTCATTTGCATCAGACACTTCCTTCACTGAAAACGTCATCTTTAGATGATTGAGGGTTCATGCTGCTGGGGTATCACCGAAGGCAAGGAGCACCAGTTCTTCACCAGATCAGTTCTTGATGCAATGGTATTCTCTTTGGATCATCATCAACCAGATTATCAGTGGTAAGTGTTGATCTATCATCATAAAATTCTTTGCCCTAGTTAGCTATAAAATAGGGCCATTTGACCGACATTTTGCATGCAAGTTTATTTTCAGTATTATTGTGAATCAGGAGGCTTAAGCAAGCCCTAGTGTAGAAAACAGTTGAATATCCGCATTTGGGATATTATAGTGGTATCAGAGCTATTTTCCTTGCCAGCTGTGGGCATGCAAAATTATAAATGAATTCAGAAGACCCTTACAACATTACTTACTGGAGACAGAGATGTAGAGACAGAGAAGAGGAGTTAGAGGACATAGATTTGGGAAACAGAGAGTATCAGTTTGGAAAAGGCAAAGAAACAATGGCCGAGGATGATAAAACAGCTTTCAACAGTCTTATATCAGCCATAAAGGAACTCACTACTGGGCAAAAATAAATGATGAGCACCTTCAGGCAAATGATTGAGAAAAATGGGCCCACCCCACACAGTCCCTTATTTCCCAACAGTGATAGGGTATCCACCAGCAGTAATAGGGAGCACTTACATACCAACATGCAAAGCCATCCCCATATATACAAGCCTTTTCGACCCACCATGCCTCAATTCTTAGATAGTCTAGCTGCAGTGCCTCTAGCACAAGTAGAACTAGAAGAATCCATGAGTGCCTATCTGAGAGAATATAGAGCTTTAGGAGAGGACTTCCATTCAGCCATGACCTTCACTGGCTTCTGCCACTTTAAAAGTAAGAACAAACCCAGATCTTACAATAGTCCATTCGCCCAGAACTATGAGTTACAACGCACCGTAGGGAAACTGACTATCCCTACCTTTGAGGGCACTCGGGGTGGCGCAGTTCGGAATTGGGTGCAGAAGTTGGATACATACTTCCAGCTCAACCCCGTGATTGAGACAGATGGCATTAAATTGGCTACTTTGCATTTGGACGGAGAAGCACATGAGTGGTGGTACCACGGGTTAGTGACACTAGGTCACAACACCATCACATCGTACCCAGATTTTACATAGAGGCTCATTGAGCGGTTTGATCAAAAGGATCATGAGGTGCACTTTAGAGAGCCGGCACAGCTCAAGCAGACAGGTAGTGCAGATGCATTTATTTCAGAGTTTCAGAGGATAGCAATCATGGTGACAGATATATCAGAGAGCAGGTTGATTATGTTGTTCACTGAGGCTCTCACTAAACCCTTACGGGGATGGGTCAAGTCTTACAGGGCCACCACCCTAGCAGATGCCATCAGACGGACTAGAGATTTACAGGATGCAGTACCCAAAATTAGGCTTCCTCTCAAAACCAATTCCCCTATTGAAGATGAAGAGAGGAAAACCATCCAGAAAGAATGGCCCAAGAAAGAATGGATGGGCAATGATACCCTACAGGACCTTAGAAGAAAAAAGTTGTGTTTCACTTGCCAGGAACCATGGGTACCAGGTCACAGATGTTCAAGGAAGGGAAAGGCTTACTACATAGAGGCCTATTCCGACAATGGGGAGGATGATGATTATTAGGATCAGGAGCAGAGAGAGACACCAGAGACAATTAAGGAGTGGTCGCCCTCAAGAGGTACCATTGCTACCATGACAGGGGTTTCTAGATTCCACACTCTCTGGATCAGAGGTACCGTACAGGGCCACAGAGTGGGAGTACTGATAGATGGTGGGGCATCCCACAACTTTATTGATGCTGCATGGGTTAAAAGGAGAGACATTCAGACTGAGAGTTTTGATGGGTTTTCAGTAGCTCCAACAAGTTACACCATGGAGTGTAGTCAGAGGATTCCTCAATTAACAGTAACGATTGGGAATTATACAGTGATAGAGACATTCTGTGGTGGATGTACCTGACATGAAGATGGTATTAGGAGTTCAGTGGATGTATTCCGCAAACTACCAGACCATGGAGATGGAGTTCACAGGAGCAGAGGGACAGAAGGTAGTATTGAGAGGGATGAATACCTACCCTCCCACAACAGTGACATCACATAGGATGGAGGCAGTACTCTGACAGGGAGATATTGAGTGGGCAGCAAAGTGTTTTGTTACCTTCAGGAAACCACCAGATAAGGCCACACAACATCCAGCAGTATTTGAAGACCGTCCAACAGGTCAACCTCCAGATAGGGGATTTGAGAGCTGGCCCCCCCCCTTGATGATAAGGGGCAATTGATTCTGATTCCGGAGCGCATCCTAGAGGTGCGAGAGCAGAAACTGAGGAACAAAATCATCAGAGACTACTTGGTTCAATGGAAAGATCTGCTTATAGTGGAGGCCACTTGGGAGGCAGACTAGGTATTACAACACCCAGCTTTACAGTTGCTTGAGGACAAGTAAATTCGAGCGGGGAGGACTGTAATGTCCTCTTCTGCTTAGGCGTCGAGGACTGACCCGCTAACCTATGTGATTCCTGTAGGTTCGAGCGGGTACTAACGGTCAGGGAATCAACTGAAGACTGATGCCATATACAAAAGATCTAGGGCATCAATATTATATCATCATTGGGTAGAAGAGGGCCACCAGAGCCAAAGGCCACCTGCATGCATGACATCTGAGCATTATTTTATGATGCATGCACCCGATTGAGTCTCCATGCGCATGCATGCAAGTCAATTGCAAATTAGAAGTTGAAGTGACCTAATTAGGTCGAAAGTTAGGTTATTCGTAGTTGAAAGTTATAAAAGAAAGATAAAGTGAATGGAGAAGACACTTATGATTATTATTGATTTGGAGCTTCTTGAGTATCAGCACAGCGTGCGGCTACGACAGTTGGGGTTGAAGACGACGTCTTTAGCTAACGAGGTTTCGGTAGTGAAATATCTGCTCTAGTCTCATTCAAGGTAGACCATCTAGGTTTACCATCCGCTCTTCAACTTATTCATCCAGTTACACCTATCTAGTGCATATCAGAAGATTGTTTGCATGGACACGTGTGCAGCTGTAGGGGGGTTTTTAGCTGGAAAACCCCAAAGCATTCGTTGGGTCCTCAGATCTCTGTTTATCTTCGGAATATTGGTACCATTCTCATCATCAGTCTCATCCTTTAGTACTAGGTGATTATCAGCTTCTAGTTTGCTCACCCGGAGCAGTTCTCATCAGTTTTGTGGAGCTGGGGGCGTGAGCAGCTAAACCTTCAATTCAATTTGCTTGCCTACTTAGTGAGCTCAGAACTTCTGCATGCTTCAGGCAATCTCTTCGGCACGAGAAGACTACCACTCTTGCAAATTCTCATTTGCATCAGACACTTCCTTCACTGAAAAATGTCATCTTTAGCTGATTGAGGGTTCATGCTGCTGGGCTATCATCGGAGGCAAGGAGCACCAGTTCTTCACCAGATCAGTTCTTGATGCAAGCGTTTCTCTCTGGAGCATTATCAGCCAGATTATCGGTGGTAAGTGTTGATTTATCATCATAAATTCTCTGCCCTAGTTAGCTATAAAATAGGGCCATTTGCTCGACACTTTGCATGCAAGTTTAATTTCAGTATTATTGTAAATCGAGAGGCTTAAGCAAGCCCTAGTGTAGAAAACAATTGAATATCCGCATTTGGGATATTACACCATGGCAGACCAACTGGCAGTCGCACAAGGAGAAGTGACAGACAGTCACGTTGAGCCATGGCAGACCAACTCAGAGGTGTAAATGATATAGTCACGTGGGTGTATAGTCACGCGAGTGTGGGAGAAAGAGCCACAACCACGCTGGGGTAGAGAACAAGTCGTGTGGGTGCAGAAGGGTCACGATCGCACGGGAGCAACAGGTAAGACATGTTGAACAGTGACCCAAAGTCATGCAGGGGGAGGATACCGAGCGGAGGTCACGCTGCAAGATCCTGTGGAGAGCAGTCACACTGATCATGTGAAGAGTAGTCACGTAGAGCATGTGAAGAGCATTCACGTTGGAGGAGAGTAGCAAATGAGAAAGAGAACTTGCGTGCAATGGACCAGACACGCTAGCAAAGAATAGATACCTAGTCACGCTCATGGAATCACGCTGAGTGATACACGGTCATGGCAGTAGTAGTAGAGAAACATGTGAAGCAGTCGCAAATATGCAGAGGGAGAGAACCCAGTCACGATAAACAACAGGAGGGGTCGTGAATAGAAGCAGTCAACCACACAATACAATGTCTCTTCTTTGAAGGATAACCTTTTCTTTTATAAGGTTAGTGTGTTAAATAAAACATCACAAAATACATTAGGTTGAATTTAGGAAAAGATAAAATAAAGTGGTCCAAAATAAAACCATAAAGTAAAATGGTGTAACAATAAAAAAAATGGTCAAAAGGTAAAATAGTAAAAGGTCCAATGGTTTTATAATAAAACCATAAAATAAATAGACTAAAAGGTTTTATAATAAAACCATAAACAATAAGTGGTCCAATGGCCCTTTAAAACCATAAAGTAAATGTACTTAGGATAGTGTACCGAAAATAAAACTCATAAGGTAAGAGTTGTCATAACAAAGGTACACACATAAAAGAGTGCTAGGACCAAGAGTCAACCAAAGGGAGTCACAATAAAACAACCCACATACCCAAAAGATCAAGGTGGACCAACATTTACTCTTTACCTATAGGACCAACCAGACCAATGACATTAAACTTTTCTCTCTCACAAGGTACATTGTTTCATATATTTTATCATCACTGTATAAGGGAAGATCCAAACCGGTTGGTATGATCCTTTGGTCCTCAATATTGCTCCTAAGGGTTAGGTGCTAGTGACATCATCAAGGGGTGGCTAGTCCCTTGAGAAACAACCTAGCAGTAATTGATTAGGAGAGAGGATGTCACACATCATTATCTTGGTTAACTGACCAAGATTCTCCATTCTTTAAAGAATGGCTCTCAGCCGTAGGCTGAGTTTAAGTCCCAGACTGAATCATGTTGATCAACTACTTGGTCCCTGATCGGGTCCTCCATTCTCTCGGTGAATGGTCCTCAGTACTAAGCTGATCTTCAGTCCTAGACTAAAAGTTGATCAACCACCTGCAGGACCTGCTTGGTCCCAGACCAGGAATGTCTCTGCCTCTACCTGTAGGATCTACTTGGACATCGTGTCCCTGGTCCCAGATCAGAATACCTTAGAAGCACATAGGGGCCCTAACCACATGCTAGGGGCTTTGCTGTGGCATCAACCTGCTTGGTCCTAGACCAAGAACCCCAAGAGGCTACTAGGGGCCCTAGGGTACCTTCTAGGGTCTTGCTCTGCCCTTGTTAATTGACTAGGGTACCATACTCCTTGAGAATGGGTCTTGCAGCTGCACTAACTCTAACAATTTCTCCATTTGTTTTCTTGAACTACTTTTTTTTGCTTGTGTTGATGTTACAATTCTTGGTCATATTGGATTGCGACATCTTGTAGAATTGGTGTCTGTTCCTTGCCTTGCAAGTTATAAATTTTTTCTTTTGATTCTTGTACTTGTTTTTTGAATTTATTGGCCTTCTAAACCTCACTTTTCCAATTTACATTGTAGTATATGCACTTCGTAATGAAGATCTTCTTTAGCATTCTCAAGATATTTGATTTTCTCTAATTGAACTTTTATCTTTTGATGATTTACTACTTCCCATTTTCAACAATCTACCTCTTCGGTTAAAATTGATTTTCATCCCTTTAATCACATATTTTAGAGTTTTGGCTTACAAATTTCTTTTGAAGCTCTTCCCTAATTCCTTCTATCATTTACATTGCTCCCTAAATAAATGTGCCAAGATTATTGGTACCCTTATTTTCTATAAGCTTGACTTGGGTTAAAACTTTTTAAATGGCCTCTTAATTAATTTTCAAATGAACCTCAACTTTTATTTCAGTATTCACTTTTGCTTTCCCCAAGTTGATTGTTCCACACAAGTAAAAATTTAGAGCCTTCTTCTTAGAAATGAATTAAGACTTTGACCTTTTGAATGTATATAAAAATACATGAAAAAATCGACAAAATTGTGATTCCAAACAATAAATGAGAAATCATGCTATAACATCCCCTTTCTACCTTGACCCGAAAACACAGGCTGTAAGTACCCATTCTAACCTTATGAAAATTATAGATGAAATTGATAGGGTTAGGAGACTGAAAACTTGACACTACTAAGAACGATTGGGGACGAATCCACTAGGGGGAAAGTTAAAACGATGGGTGGAGCCTTGGGAACTCGAAAAAGAATAACGATTCCTTGGTCAACCTAAGCCCTTAGGTGTCATCCTAAGTTGAAGTAAGTCACTAATAGGCTGATTACTTGGTTTACAGTGAGTGGATCTGTATAATTCTCTTTTGGTATCAGAGCAAAGATATTTTTATTATTATTTTCATAATACTTAATTTCATGCCAAGGAGACCTCCCTAGAACTTTTAGTAAGAAGATTAAAGCTTTCTCTGGAAGAAATTGCAGTCAATGATATTATTTCCCCAAAGGTTTATCTACTTGGTTTATTCTCGCAAAAGTTATTTTAATACATTAAGAGAAATGACTTTTATGCTGTACATAAATCCATGTACAAAGGTGTATTTATGTTTTTGAGGATCCCTTATAAAAACTATCAACTAAAAAAGAATCGTAAATACATAGGTGTAAATATAGTGAGAATCCTTTATATATAAACTAAATAAAGGTGTCTATATATTAAGAATCCTTTATTTAAACTGGTAAATGAAAAGAATTACCTTCTGATAAGAATATTTTCCTTTTTAAGACAAAGTTAGAAGTAATTTACCATTGATATAATTGCTTGCCAAGATAAGTATTACTAGTGCATGTTATACATAATGTCCTCAAGATTTAAAAGTAAACTTTTAAATATCGAAATAAGATTGAAAACCTAAAGATTCCTTGGTTGAGTGCATGCCTCCAAGAAATTAATTCTCCTTGGAAAAAAGGGCAATCTGCCTCCCTTAAACCAGGGCAAAGTTAGGTGTAGTAGGGGGGTTGCCGGGACTATTGGGTTATTTGGGGAGGCATGGCGCGTGCTGCATGGGGGATTGCATGTTTCTCTCCTTCCTGTGTTTTATTTATGGAGAGAGAGACCTGCGTTTTGAGGGGGGCTTGCATTGGATCTTTTGATATGCCTTCTTTGTTAATGCGTTTTGGGGATTCTCACTGCCTGCGTTAAGAGTTGTTCGGGTACCATTATTTGCATTTTTTTTGGCCTGAGTCTCATTGTTCCAATGAATGAGGTTGGTGTTTTATTTTTGCTGCATACGTTTTGATAACATCTGAGCCTGCATTTGTTTTACCTGCGATTTGATAAAGATTTGAGCATGTATTTGTTTACCTACGATTTGTTAAAGATCCGAGCCTGTAATTATTTACCTACGATTTAATAAAGATTTGGGATCATGCGTTTTGGTGTGTCTGCTGCTAAAAGCTGGAACATGCATGTGTTACCTGGGTGGATCTATTCTTTATGGCTGACATTGATTAGAGCGTTTGATCTTTTTATATATGCATGTATTGTTGAAGGTGTATTTGCTGGCATTGATTAGAGTGTTTGATCTTTTTATATATGCATGTATTGTTGAAGGCGTTTTTGTTGGCATTGATTAGAGCGTTTGATCTTTTTATATATGCATGTATTGTTGAAGGCGTTTTGCTGGCATTGATTAGAGCGTTTGATCTATTCTTTATGCCGAGATCGTTAATGCATTTTGGGGAGATCTGGATGGTATATGGGGTTGATGTATTTTGATGTGCATTCATGGTTAAAAGGTTTGCGATCTGGATGGTATACCTTCATTGATATTTTTGATATGCCTTCATTGTTTAAAAGTGGGGATCTGGGTGGATACCTAAGTTGATGTTTCGATATGGCTGCGTTTTACATTAAAGAGTTGGAGTATGTGTTTATGTCGACGTTTCTTGAAAGATTTGGAACGAATCTCCCTGCCAGCGTTTTATTGAAGACCTAGAAATAAAATCGTACCCATAGTCTAGATGGAAGGGTGGATCGCAACATTATGTTCTGCATACGTTTTCCTTTATGCAGATTTGGTTTTTGTGTTTTAAAGATTGCTTGCGACTGCTTATGCTGCATACGGCTCCAACGTTTTACTTAGTATTCCTCTATGAAGATTTGGAAATGCGGCTTATTTTGTTTGAGTGTGTTTGATTTGGCTATACATCAAATCTGAGATTGTTATTCCTTTGGATCTATGTTGATATGGCTGCATTTGTTACCTGCGTTGGAGCTATTCTTTATGTTTGGATTGTGAATGTGTTTTAGGGATCTGGATGGATACCTGCATTGATGTATTTGATATGCATTAATTGTTAATGTGTTTTGGATCTGCTTTTGGTTATTGCGAAGAGCCCGAGAGGATTTCTATTTTGGCTTGCATTTTTATAAACCCTAAGCATGTATTTATTGACAAGACCTGATCTTGAAATGGTCGCTTGCGTCCTTGCTCAGTTCTGGAGTAGGTGTTTTTGCCTACCTTTTGATAAAGAACGAAAGCCGAGCATGTATGTTGTTACTTGCGATTTGGATAAACTCGGAGAATGACACTTGTTTGCCTTGGTTTTGACAGAAGATGGAACCTGGATTGGTTGTGAGCGTTTTGCTAAAAGCTGGAACATGGATCGATGGCCAGCGTTTTTGATAAAAGATGGAACATGCTTTTGTTTGCTTTGTGTTTATTGAGTTTTGTATGTTTGGAGGCTTGTATTTATTTCATGCATTGTGCTTGCTTGGAAAGGGAGAAAATCGACTTTGTCATGGTAGGATTTATGGCTTACAGGTGGAGAAGGCATGAACTTTATTTTTGTTTCTTTAATCCTCTGAGTTAAAGAATCTAGTTTTTTTTACAACTGTGCAGTTCCTTGTTTGCTTAGATCGTGAGAGATCTCGGAATTTATATCTTGAGATTGTTAACTTGAGAAGTTGGAGAAAGGAGCTCACGGTTCATATTCACGAGAACGCTAAGAATATGGCAGATCTTGTTAACTACTAGTTATTGTTATGATCTTTTATTTAAGTGCAAGCCAATGATTTGTACTGTAAGATCAAGTTGAGAGATTTTGGAAAAGGGTCTCTTCATTATACTTTTGTCTTGGTGGATTCGTCGCCTAGCTTGAGGGTGGCTCTAGGCGGGAAAACTGACGCCAGATAGAGCCAATGGTTGGGAGGAAAAGTCGTAGGATGTTTAGTTGCCCTTGGTTTTATTCACATTAAGGAAGTAATTGTAATGGTTGATTTTATTTAAGGAATGTATTTTATCATGTTACCCGCTTGTTTGTTAGGTAATGCTATTAAATTATTCCTTGTTTTATGGTGATCCCATGTATATTTAACATGTTCTTAAGGGTGGCTGCTGAAGAAGGTTACCATTACTCTTGGAGGACAATTTGGGGAAGTATTTCTACAGGTGTACGCATTTTATAAGTTAGGAACCTTTTACTATCGAAAGGGTTAGAGATTTGCTTGAAGTATGATTTTGGCCTTCAAGATGTATATTTATGCCTCATGTATGGAAATGTAATAATAGGTGTTTGGACATAGGTGGATTTGGATAAGATTAAATGATTGTATTCTTTCGTATATTTTTAGAATGGTTTCGACCATATGACAATCACAGTAGTAGGATTATAACATAGTTTGCTTCTGGTGGCTATGACTTGTTCAATAACGAAGAATGTCTAGTAATTACGGGTTCAGTTGGAAATATATATATATCTACATTAGTTCCACAATTGGGAGCGAAGGGTCTCCATTTTATTGTAACCTTGAACCATTGGTTGTTAAACATTTACACATGGGGTAGGTATGATTGTTTGTTCTACAAGCTAATAACCTTTAGGATTGATTACAAGTTAATATGCATTGGACTAATAGTATTGGTGTGCTTAAATGTTTTCATTAAAGGAAAATTTACACCTTATACTCAAGGAGCTACATACAGTTTTTGGGGTATGTTACATATGATATCAACGTTGAGGTTGTAGCACTTGGGCCTATTTGGGCTCAAAATGATCCTACAAAATTTTAAGGAACTAACGGCCAAGTTGATTTAAGATAAGAGGAATCAACCAGTTCACACAGAGCTACAACACCGAAACCTTTAGATGCAGCAACGGGAGGATATATATTAGTTGACCTTGTAGTTATGCAAGAGAGATTGGAACAACTTCTGAAAAATTACAACGAGATGGGCCATTGCTTTCACCACATCAATGCAAGCCCAACCAGATAAGTATATAAGTATTTTGTTATTTCTTTTATTACTTTCGAAGATGTTTTACGAATTGCTAAGACAATTGTTTCATCTCTATTGAGTTTCACAGATAAGTTTAGTGAGGTATAGAAGTATTCACAGATGAACTCTTGGTCGATGAAAATATTATGGTAATTTCTATTATGAATAGTAATGTAGAATTTTGAATTACTGAGAGTAACCTTTAGAACCTATATTCATAGTTTGAATTAGCCATTAATGACGTCATATATTTTGGAAAAGATTCCTAGAACTTCCATGTTGACGAATTGTACTAGGTTACATTGAGGAACATAGTGAATGTTGTTGTTAAGGATCGTTAGAAGAACATGACGTATGTTATAGACTAGCATTGAAAGGTTATGTCATTATCAATAAATGTAGGACTGCTAAAGATCTGGTTAGAATCGAATATTGTTTATAAGTCTTATAGACCTATTTGTGAATGTTGTTATGAGTGAATGTCATTAGCTTGCTAGATGGATGCTAAGTGAAGGTAGGACGTGAATATTAAAGTTGTTGTGAAGAGAATTCAGGTTAGTTACAATAATACAACTATTTTAGTGTATCCTTTACATATAATTGTTGGCGTGTAAGTAAATCATAAGGATTGGGTTGTGCACATAAAGACTATTGCTCTTTTTTTACATCTTCACAAGTACGACAACATTCCTTAAAGTTGTTTCTTTCAAATAAGGAAAAAGAAAAGAATGAAACTAGACAACTTATGAACTTGGACTAAAGTGTAGCTAAGTTTTTGTGGTTAGTAAAATGCGTTGTGCACAGAATCAATGATGTTATTAGTTGTATAGAAAGAGTGCACCAATATAAAGGCTCTTATTTTATTTCCTGATGTCCAAGAAATGTTGTAAGATGTGACTTAAGGAGCTGAGATGGAAAATGATGGTAAGTATTTTACTTTGAAAGATTGATGTTATTGGAATCAATGATACGATATTGTAACTAACCATCTATGGAGCTGTTGCAGGCATGGGAACTTTGGCCATGAAGAGAACCAGGGCTCCATGACTGTAAGAAGTTAAAGGATATGAGAGAAATCTCATGCGCATAAAGTTGTTATCCACGAAAAATGTGGTGATAAAGAAAGTGTACAAGAGGTACATGTTTCCCCCCTCGGCTAGCTAGGCATTAGTATGCATTCTGGGGACGCCCGGGTGTAAGACATTTTGGTTAGGCTTCTTTTGGCACACATTCATGTCACGTAAGGGGACTGTCACAAGAGTGGGGGCCCTTTGAAGAGAATAACCTCTAGGTATTATGGTGTACAAGAAAGGAAGTGCCTGAGCTTGGTGAAGCACCTTGAATAACACAAGTAGGTGATATGCTTGAAGAAGGGTATCGTCCTCGTTTTGGGTAGCTTGGATCAGTACTTGGAGTACTGTTAGCACTTGGAGTGCTTGCTTGGATGGAGGACATCCGAAGAGACTAGAAAGACGCTTGTAAGGAATAATACTTGAAAAAGGTATATGCACTGCAAGTAAATTCGTTCCTATGAGGTAATATGTTTATCTATTGGTGAATAGAACAAATATGTGTATTGAAACCATTGTGAATTATAAAATTAAATAGTGATGGATTTTGAGTTATACATTGCTGTCGATGTATGTTTATACTGCAGGTTGGTGACCTAAAAACACTTGATGTAATCCTATTAATCTAAAAGATTAAGGTATGTATGGCAAGCCGAGCTAGAGAATTGTCACCTGAAGAATTTCAATAAAGGGTGACACTGTAAAAAGGTCAAGTAAAAACAATTTTTACGTATGCATTCTTCTATTGACATTAGAAGTATGTATGGTTATGACGATATTGTAGGTAGGCATTGTGATATCTTGCAGAGAACAGGTTAAAGAACAACAAAAGTTGGATTATGTTCATAAAGAATGTGAAAGCAAGCAGTGAGGACTTGAAGAAGAAGTAAGGACAAGGCTTGACGAACATGTAATTCCGAGTGTTAGCACCTGGTTCGCACCAGTGCTAAATTTTGAAGGGGCTTGCAGGCGGGATTAGCTCCATTTTGAGTTGAAGGGCTGACAAAGGGGATAGGCGAAATTAAATAGCAAAGCCCGAAAACGTAATGAGGTTCTGTAGACTTTGAAAATAGACGACGCAGGAGCACAGTAGAAGCAGATCGATGGTGGAGAAATTTTCGCAAAGGAGAAGATGCGCGATCCGAAAGGTTAGTAGGACCCACACATTTGGATGACCAAGATCTAAGGGTGCTCCTGATCTACGGTGGAAAGAGGTTTCGCGAGGGGAACGCGCACGACGGTTAACGGAAGAAGCAGCTGCGAAATACTCAGGGGCCCTGCACCTCGCAACGATGGAGAACTGATGCGGTCGAGATCAGCGGCTCAGAGTTACTTTGCTGACAAAAGGAGCACGAGGTTTAACTAGAAGACCCGTTGCGAAATCCGTTAAGCCCCCATGGTTTGGGTGGCGTAGATCTGGCAGAGATCTAATCAATGGTCCCTGTAGATTTCGTTAGGGAAAGGTGCAAGGGAGTTGACAAGGTGAACGATCGCGAAATCACATAAAGGACCGAATCATGCGGTGACTGATCTCTTGCGTAGAGGAAGTCTACGGCTAGGATCGATTTCGCACAGCGCAAGGTGCGCTATGGAAATGGATCAGCGCAGTTGCGAAGCACAGTTAGATTATGAACAAGACGCAATTATACAAGTCATGTCTGGGGAAATAAAGTAGTTAGAGTTGTTCTAAAAATGTCATTTTCAAACAAGCGATCGTGTCTCTCAGATGTCGGATTGTCATTCTTGATCCAGCGTGTCGGAGATCCTTCATTTCCTATAGTAGATAAAAAATCGTAGCGAATCTGTCACATTAGGAGTTTGTTAGAATTTGAATGAGGACTTGGGATTTGATTCCCAAATTTTGTAACAGAATTAAGCTTTGTTTCGAGGTTGGTCTCGAGAGCCATAGCACTATAAATATGTCCTCAATTGATGAGTAAAGGGTTGGAACTTTAATTCAAGAAGCATTCTGCTCTTGTTTTTGCCCCCTGTAACTTTCTTGGAAGAGTTAATGAGAAACATTCTCCTGCGTTTCTGAGATTCATCACGGTGTTCTACATTCAGTCAGTTTTCTTGTTTTATCATGATCACTTATGTGTTTTTCTGCTAATGCGCTCTGTTGCCGCCTAATTCACACTTTATGACACGGGAAAGTCTCCAACCCGCTTTGTGTGTCCTTGGGGGCAAGTTAGAGCTGGGGACCACTGTCACCACAGTCCACAACTCCTCCGTTTAGACTAGATCCCAACAGAGCCAAGGGGGGTAGTCCCTACAGGAAAATAAGTTCCAGATTTATTAACTATTAGTTAAAGGGATCTTTTACTAAGACTATAAAATTACGAGACCAGTGCCTAGATTAAATGGAGTCAAAATATTACAAGTTACAAACAATAACAAATCAAGGTATCTAGACAATGTACAGATGAATTAAATTTATCAATATGAACAAATAAACAAGTAAGATAGTTACAGTTCAGATTTACAAGAGATAGCACAAGGAAAATACCTTAAATGAAACTTAGTAAATGAAAAATGAAAAGACTTTAAGTTGTATAACTTGAAGCAGTTAAACAAATGTTAAGCATTCACCACATAAACCATTGCAGAACAGAAAGTAAATGAAACTGAAAGTGCAGTGTTGGAGTGCTTGCAGTAAAACAAAAAGAAAGTGCTTGTAGTAAGACCTTGAACAGCAGGGCAGAGGACCAATGTTTGTAGGACGTTTTGCAGTGTCTCTTGGTAAATTTTAGTAAATTTTATTAGAGTTGGAATCTTTGATTATGTTTTAGAACCGGTGGTGTGACTACCCCGATCTAGTTCTTCTCAAACCGAAGAAAGATTGCTGTTGCGCTCAACAGGTGGGAGCAAAGCCCACCCCTAGCTCACAGGTCAATCCCCAATGGCTCGGTGCTCACAAGGAGGACGTCGATGCGCCTAGAGACTGTCCCCAGCCTGCTACCCCTTGCAGCTTCCGAGTCACCGTTTTTAATCAGCTTAAAAATCTCTAGATGGATGCCTATTAACTAGGACTTCCTCTTCCTTGGTCGTATCTCGGAGTACCCCGGAGGGTGATAACCGAGTAGAGGAGCAGGAAATAAAGAAGCTTGGTTGGTTAATTTTAAAAATAAATTTTAGTCTTGATGGTTAAGATGCAAATGTAAATTTTAAGGTATCGACAAGATCACCAAGCGATGTCCCTTATGGGAGGTGCTGGTATTCGATCTTGGACTGAAAGTAATGTGTTGAAGATTGTAGATTGTAGTACAAGAAAATGAAAATTATTCTAATTACCTAAGCCCCCACTTCCCCTGTTTTTCATATCCAGCTTGAATTCCCTAAAGGGAGATGACAAGTGGATAGAGGATACACAGGGCGGGTGAGTTGTATGATTAATCCCCTTTAGACAATAAATAAAATAACTGAACTAATCTGAACAATACTTAACCGCACAACAATCTCTGTTACTGAGATGGTGGTCTGTAACAGAGATAGGTGGGTGAATAAATAAAACTTCTACAGAGTAAAAATGATATACAGAAAATTAAAATACCCCAAGAGAGCTTCTCATGTGGGGTTTACAATGTCAAAAAGAAAAAGAAAAGGGTTGGGGTTTGAAACCCCTTTGAACCTGTTGAGGGCTTAGATGTTTCTGTGCCCTTTTGGGTAGCAAATCTCCCTTAAACCTGCAATACCTGTCAAAAAACAGCGAACTATTCTTCGCTGGAAATTGTATGAGATACAACAAATCTATTGTTACAATATTAGTACAAATTTACACTTTTTTGCAGAAAAATCTGAGTGAAAATATGACAGAAAAATGAAGTTTAGGGGGCTGAAAACTGAGTTTTCAGCCACCTAAATGGTACTAAAACAGTAAATTATAAAGCCTATACTAATATATAACATATGGGGGCCCTAAAACAAGGGTTATATTCACTATACAGTGAATAAAACCCAGTTTCAGGCATAAAACAAGAAAATGGCCGAATTTAAATATGACATTTAAAACTGAGTTTTCAGCCACCTAAATGGTGTTAGAACAACAAAAACAACAGCCTATATTGATGTACTAAGGATTGGGGCCTTAAAACCAAGGCTTTTATCACTAAACAGTGATAAAAACCGAGTCTTAAAACCCTCTTAAACAAAAGTGCGATTTAAAAAAAACAGTGTTTTAAAACAGCGGCAAGGGTGCTCCTTTGCTCTGGATCCCTGCAAATAGATCTATAATAGCTGCACAATGTAAGTTTAGAGGTGAGCACAAAAAATAGAGCCTACAAAATACTTTGTAAGATCCTATCAAGCTACTCACAAATGAAAGCAGAAAAACTTCTACTTGCAAATCTCTCCACAAAATACTTTGTGGAGAGCTATCTAAACTAATACAAATGTAACTAAAACAAATGCTAAACAGGTTACCTCACAAAGAAAAAGGCATGTAAACAAGACACCAAAGCTTCCTCCAAGGATTCACTTGTATTATGGCCCAGCTAGGGCAAGAGCATTACAATGGCAAGAAGAAAGTGTGAGAGAATAGTAGAGAAGAAATCCGGCAGCATAACAATAGCATGAGAGAGCCCTCTAAATGAGGGAGTGAGACCCTCATTATATAGTTGAGGAAGACCCCAACCCCTTGAAGATCAACGGCCAAGATTAGATCTAGATCTAGATTAGATCTCCACCACTAGATCTAGGTATTTGACTTTTTATCACTCTCAACCAATCTACACCCTTAGATTGCTTTTTAATCAATGGTTAGGGTGCTTGATCCATGTCTTAACATTTTCCACCCTTAGATCTAGGGTTTCCATGACTCAAGTGGGGACCCCTTTGACTCAAATTTTAATTTTATTATTTT